>PVKP010008950.1:0-38497 GCA_004027715.1 Plecturocebus donacophilus | reverse complement strand
AGTATTAGGGTGTGGGACGCCTGGTGGAATACTTATACTGTTTTGTTCCAAACTATAAAATACTTTACTTCTATAATTCTTGCTGTCTGTCTTTATCCAAAGTACTATTATCATAGGAACAATTGGTTTCTGAAAGTTCTCTCTTGCCTATTATCAATTCAACTGATTTAGTCTTACCTGTTTCGGTGGATCTGTTAGAATCTGCCTGTGACAATTCTTGATTAAAAAAAAATGCAAGTGAAGGGAACCCATGTGCAGACCCACTCGTACTAATGACATTGTTAGGAACTAGCGATTCCCTTGAAGTGTGCATTGGACTGTGACACTAGGTAACTAACAAAGAATTATGCATATGGTGGTATCGTATATTTGAAACCTATCATAAATATAACCTTTCTATTACTGTTAGGAGATGAGTTACTGTTTCCGCTTGCCAGGTAAGAACAATACTTGAGATGAAATCTGATGTTACGCTTTTGGCCTTTAACTGTTTTTTGAAGTGTAAATGGCTTATGTTTAGTCAATCTTCTTGTTGTGAAATCGCATCATTTTTATGCCATCCAAGAGTTAGAGCTGCTGATGCAGCTATTAACAGACACCGAAGCACTACTCAGTTGAGACAACGTGTTAGAAGTGTTTGAGTTCTGTAAGGAATTTTCTGCTCACTTGTACCACACTATTTGAGTTATGTTTGTGATGTATAAACTGTATCATTCACTTATATATATTTACATATGTTTGCATAATACAGATGATTACCAGTATTTACTGAGAGCTTACTGTATGCAAGGAGCTATTCCAAGTTTTCTATGTGTTACCTTGATTATCCACACAATCATTTTTAAGGAAAATATATGGTTATGCCCATTTTAGAAATGAGAATGCTGAGATAGATACAGAGAGTTGACTATCTTGCCCAAGGTCACATGTCCAGGAAGCAGCAGAGTCGAGCTTTAGACCCAACCAGTCTGGCTGCAGAGCTTGTTGGGTAACCACTACCACAATCCTGATTTTTGTGTCTATATGTGGTATGTCTGATGTAGTTTTATTTTTCTCTGAAGACTTTTCCCCCCAACCTCTCCATCTCTTCTCTCTGAGATCACTTTAAGTTTATTCTCAACCTGGTCAGTGAGTCTATCACTGTCAATAGTGGGAAACGGTATATCATTTAAGGAATACATTTGGGTGTAGGTAATAGGGAAACTCATCTCACAGTGGGTTGAACAATTGGAATTGATTTTTCTTAAATGATAAATCTGGAGGGAGGTGGTGGAGGGCTGGCGCAGCTGTTGTACAATATTGATAGGATGCAGGCCTGTTCTTGTGCTCTTCTGTCTTTCTGTGTTGGCCGTTAGCCTCATGCTTATTATCTCATTAGAGGGAAGGTAGTTATCACAACTTGAGACATCAAGGATGCATTCTAAGCAGAAAGAAAAGTATGGACAAATTTTAAAAAGGGTAATGCTAACCCGGTTCATCCCCTTGCATGAAAAATGTAAAAGCTTTCTTAGAAGATCCACAATTCACATAATTGACTTTTGTTTTATGTCATTTTGGCTGGAACTAGGTTACATGGCCATTCCTAAAAAGCAATCACATGGAATCCTGTTCTTATGACTGATTTTGGCCAGGAGCAGTTCATCTTCTCTGGGATATGGGCATACTGCCAACTAAATAAACTGAAATGGTTCTGACAGAGACGTTGGTTGGATGGATATGGTGGAAACAGTGGGCAGAATCTGCCACAGGATGACTTCCAGGAACTCTAGCCCAATACTCAACATTTGGAGTCCTTGTAATCTTGCTTGTAGTTGGGATTTGAGTGTTCTAGGTGAAAGTTTCCAGGATGTATTTGCTATCTATGATCTCAGATTAAGTGATTCAATCCCTGCTTTTTCTTGGAAGCCTTTTTGCAATACTCCCAGGAATGTGGTTTCTCTGCATCTGGGAGTTTACCTTGCTCCTTGTTTTCTGCCCATTCCAGAGCTTCTCAAATATGATATTCTTGCTTCTGAATCCCAGCTAGTGACAAGACCTTGTTTCTTGTGACAGGTTTCTGTGATAGCTTCCTTTGTCCCACAGTATAATCTGCTTTGATTTTTTTTATTCCCCTACTTGAGATGCTTATTTTGTATTGAACCATTCCCAACGTCGCAGTTTTGTTCACTGTGTTCATATCATTGGCCAGGCACTATTTTAAGTTAACTAGGTGGTCTGATTATGTGCTAAAGCATATAAATTATTTGCTTTTATCTGAAATTCAAATTTTAATGGGCATTCAGGGATTTACATTAAACATTACTTGGTAATCTTCTATAGGTTAACTTACCAAAGCAGTAATATATGTCATAAATACCTGAGATGTAGTTGTAGTAGTTTGGGACATAATTTTAATTTTTATTCTCATATTTATGATGTTTTCTTTTTATATTCCTATGTGTGCTCTTTATGTCTAAGAGAAAGGATCGTCTAGTTTTAAGCTTTAGGAGAGGAAGAGAGTTCAGAGAAAGTAAATTGATGATCACAAGGCAGTATCACTTATTGAATGGTATTGTAGTTGATCTGTGAGCTTATCTGTGCTCTTGGAAGGCAGTGACATGAATTTTTATTTATCTTTGTGTCTCCTATGCGAAGCATCCTACTACATATATTTAGACAATGAGTTGACGTTTAAGTTGACTTGCCGGGCTGCTCAGCTCCAAATCTCTACCTTGTATGTCCCATGTTTTTTTTCCTCTGTCCATGCATTGGTGTCAAAACCCTAACCAATAAGGCTCCACAACCTTGGGCTAGACTTCCTTCACTCTCCGTCTTGCCCCTGAGCCTCAGCAGCATCTGCTTATGAGTTTGTTATTCTGGCTTCAGACTTCCTCTTGGCAATCCCTGCCCCAACTACACACAAACTTGGGAATTTTCCTCTCTTGTAAGGGCAGCTATATTTTTAGTGTTTATTTATTTATTCTATTCCATCCAGCATTTAGAGGGGTTCATGCTAAAAGAGTTCTGTACATGGGGTGGGCGTAGGGGCTCATGCCTGTAATACCAGCACTTTGGGAGGCTGAGTGGGGGTGGATCATCTGAGGTCAGGAGTTTGAGACCAGCCTGGCCAATATGCTGAAACCCGGTCTCTACTAAAGATAAAAAAATTAGCTGGGCCTGGTGGCGTGTGCTTGTAATCCCAGCTACTCTGGAGGCTGAGGCAGGAAAATTGCTTGAACCTGAGAGGTGGAGGTTGCGGTGAGCCAAGATTGCGCCACTGTGCTCCAACCTAGGCAACAGAGTAAGACTCCATCTCAAAAAAAAAAAAAAAAAGAAAAAGAAAAAAAAAGAGTTCTGTATATGTATCAGCTTTGTCTGCTGTGTTTTCAAAACAGTCTGTCTTATACAGCAAAGAATCTTATACACATTGAGACTTTTAATAGGCAGCTGACTGTTGTATGAACTGTGTATATCACCCAATATGATTTTACTTTTTCCTCATGATTGTGCAATCTGGGCTGCATCATGTGGGTCTTTCTTCTGCTCCAATTGCCACCTTTGAGGTTGGAACATTTAATATGGCCTCTTTACTCACATGTTGGATGCCTTTTCTGGCAGGCCTGGAAAAGGTCTGGCTAGGCGTCTCTTTCCACGTGATTTCTCCGGTGTGGTTCCTGGACCTCTTTACTGAGGGCTCCAAGAAGGTTTAGAACCTCGCCTTATGCATACTAATGCTATAGTGCCAAAGCAATCACATGACCCAGCTCAGAGCTGGGTGTACAAGCACTTGGATATTAGGGGTGTGGTTTGGGAACCATCAATATGACAGAGTGGTTTACCACCTTATATACACATTGTATATAATTTCATACATAATCAATTTTGTGGAAGGAGTGCATTTTATTCCACTTTGCTTTGTCTGCGGTGAATTTTGTTATTATAAGTATCTTTCTCCTTATAAAGTTGCAACCATACACTTCTTATTTTGAGATGTTAGATTTACCAAAAAGTTGCAAAAATAGAATTCCCCTTATACCTTTCACCTAGCTTTTAACATATTGCATAACCACAAATTAAAAATTAACATTGATATAATGCTATTTACTAAACTACAAGCTTTATTTAGTGTCCACCAATTTTTTCACTAATACCCGTTTTGTTTTATAGGATCAGATCCAGGATCCCATATTGCATTTACTTGCCGCATCTCTTAATCTTTCCAAGTCTTTGATGGCCTGGATACTTTTGAAGAATAGTGGTCAGTTATTTTGTAGAATGCCCCTAAACTTGGGGTTGTCTGATATTTCCTCATGATTAGGTGTCAGTAATGCATTTTTGCCAAGAGGCCCACAGAAACGATGTGCCCTTTTCAGTGCATGATGTCAAGGGTACGTTATGTTCGATGTGTCTTACTGGTGTAGGTAACCTTGTTCATGCTTGAATAAGATGTTCTTACCCAGCTTTTTCCTACTGTAAAGCTACTTTCTTTTTGTAGTTAAATATCTTCAGGTAGATACTTTGTAATTATGCACATATTCTGTTTTTTCTCGAATTTTGGCTCAATATTTTTATATCCCATTGTTCATTGGGTTTTTATCTGCAGCAGTTATTCCTGTGCTGTTCTAATGGTGATTTCCTCTTTCCTTTTACATTTATTTTTATTTTTTATTTTTTTCGAGATGGAGCCTTGCTCTGTTGCCTAGGCTGGAGTGCAATGGGCCTGATGTTGGCTCACTGCAATCTCTGCCTCCCAGGTTCAAGCATTTCTCCTGCCTCAGCCACCCGAGTAGCTGGGATTACAGGTGCATGCCACCATGCCTGGCTAACTTTTGTATTTTTGGTAGAGATGGGGTTTCACTATGTTGGCCAGACTGGTCTTGAACTCCTGACTTTGTGAGCTGCCTGCCTTCGCCTCCCAACGTGAGCCATTGTGCCCAGCTCCTTTTACATGTATTAATTAGGATTCTTTTGTAAGGAAGAGCTGCTTCATTATTTGAAATTTATTATAATTCACATCAGTATGAATATGTAGATGTTTTATGTATTATAATTCAATGCTATTTATTTTGTTGCTCAGCTTTCTAGCTTTGGCCATTGGAAGTTCAGGTTGGTTCTTGGGCCCTTTTGACATATTCCCATTATTTTTGAGCATTCTTAATTTCTGGCACCACAGGATGCTCTCAGCTCATCTTGTTTGTTCCCTGCCCCAGCCCCAGAATCAACTACTTCAAGGTACCTTGACCGGTTATTGGAGAATGGTATCCAGAAGCCAAGATTTCGGGGCTATCTGTGCTCATTGCTACTGTGGTGTCAATTGCTTCAAGGTCCTATCAGTGATCAGAGTCAGGAAAATAGGTATACTAACTTATGCATACATAGAAACCTATATTTTGGTATGTATATTTATGTATTAGTGTTCATGTGTAATAGAAAACATTAGTTCATACTGATACATTGGATTACAGTTCCAACTGTACAGAGTTCATTCTAGCCTTATTGATTTCCTTATTTGTAATTTCTCTGACAATGAAAAACTTGGTTCTCATTACCTATAATATACCTATTTGTTCATACATAGTGCACCTATAAAGTGAAGTGTATAGTATACATGTAAAGGCTTGCCAGCCCATATCCCTGTGAGAAATAGACTTATTAATTAGAGTATGAATTTTGTGTATGATCTTTTTGTCTTTAGCCTTACAGTATCTAGTCAAAATACTGTTTTCCAAAGTTACTTTCAATGTGCTATTATTTCACAAACCAAATAGCTGTTAGAATTATGTCAGAAATAGGAGTAAATGAAGGAAAAGAGAAAAAAGTAGCAAATGAAAGCATTAAGCCTATTTTTTGAGGAAATTTTGTGTGTTTTTCTTTATGCCTGGACCTTTTGACTTCTATGTTTGTTGCACAGAAATATCTTAGATGCTTTTGGTTAGTGTCTCAGTTTGCTAGAGAGATGAGGTGGTATAGTAAGACAACATTTACATTTCTTTAATTGTGTATGTTACTCATGCATTTTTAAACACTTAGATAAAAAGAAAAGTTCCTTTTGATATACATGTAAAAAGTTAGGTAATAATATATGTGAGAATGATACATGTATTTTCAACCATATCCCTTTCATCAGTTATTTTAAAATAATTAGATAACCTGCCTGTTTTTACTTTAAAGGTTTTTTAGTAGAATGCTCTGTATTCTTATAGAATCTTAACAGTGTTATACATTAAATCTTTCTAACAGTGGCTGAATTACTGTTCTATTGTTCACTTTCCTAGAAGAGGCTGAGTTTGTAAAAGGTTTGGGGAAGATTTTCTATGATTATGTATGAATAACCTTATTAAAAAAAAGAATTGAAGGCTAGCATATAGAAAACCTTGGCGCCCAAGAGGTTTTATGTCTTTTGTAGAGCTTCCAATTTAGATAGTACACGGTAGTGACTGAATGCCAAATGAATTAAGGTTATGATGGAATGGGAGTAAATTGGAACTGATTTAGAGAAGACAACGCTATGACAGGATTTTAGAGTTAATAAAAACATATTTGACCTGGAAAACCACTATAAGAGAGGTGGTGATTGCATATTTAAGAGTTTTAAAAACAATAGCAGTTATATTTGCTGTAATTTTTTATGAGTCATAACTCGTAGAAGAAAAGCTGTCTACACAGTGTTATTCTAGTCAACTTAAACTATATTAGATAGCATCTGGGTGAATGTTATATGAATAGCCTGCTTCCTGAAAAATTTTAGTGCATATTACAGTTTATAATATGTTAAATAGTCTGTTAAGGAAAAAAATGCTGTCAAAGTATAATGAAAATATAAATATATTTGTTACTTTGTTTTAGTACTATGGCTACTATAGCATCAGGTTTTAATGTATGTTTCAGGAGAATTTAACAAGTGACAAAAATCACTGGGTCTAGGAAGGTATTAATTGCTAATTTGAGTTCATCTAAATTAGGTCTGATTAAGGGTTCACTTAGGACAAAATGGGATCTCAGAAAAGTTATAAAAGTTTTTTCACTGGTTTAGCGACCTAACTTGAAATTGGACCTGCAGCGGCTGCATGCACCTTATAAGTTACAGTAAGCATTATTAATACAAAACAAAGATTGATTTGTTTTGTATTAATACTGCTATTTTGTATTAATACAAAACAAAGATTGATTTGTTTTGTATTAATACTGCTATTTTGTATTAATACAGACTATTCCTGGCCTTTTCCTCTTTCCCTTTTCCCTCTTCTCAGCCTTTTAGAAAATTTTTTTACTTTTCCCGTCTCTTTGGTTTAAAGCTTCTTTTCACTGTGCCCTGGATCTTAAGGATCTGTGTATTGAGATCCAAATAAAGGGAACTAAAGAAGTCCTCAAAACAGGTTATTAAAATGGAATGAAGATATATATAAAAAGTTTTCAGTCATTTGTAATATAAATTGTCCCTTTGTCCAAACTGCCACATGCTATATTTTAGCCTTACTTCATGACAGAATCTTTGATGAATAGTCAGTCTTAAAATATAGGATTCTGTCAATAAAGTACTTATATGAATATGTTCACTCTGTTTTTGGCAAAACTAGAAAGTGTTTGAAAACACAGAAACGAATCTACAACCAATTACCATAAAGTCATCAATATAGGATTGTATGGTAATATGTGCTAAATGTTTCATACTGCCATGTAATAGCATAAGGGAAAGGGCTGTGGGTCATGAGCATTTTTTAAGTTGCTGTATGCAGATACTGTGAATTTTAAGTCAGTTTTTGGCTTTTGTGCAAAGCTGAAGATAAGATACTGGCTTGGTTTAATTTTTTTTTTTTTAAAGTTAATGGTGAATGGTTGAGCCTGGAGAGTGTCAGGTTTACCTTAGTAAAATAAATTTATTAGCTGTGCTGATTAGCTCTAATTAAGTTTAAATGTGTGCAGACAGCCTTATCCAAAGTCTGTGTTCTGTTTGTCATTTTAAATTCAATATATTTTCTCATGGAAATGAAGTTAAAATGTTGGTTAAGGTCTCAGACTAACTCATAAAAACTCAGTACACAATATAGTAGGATTTTAATACTTCTGGCAGTCAAATATGCTTCCTGGCTTCTGAATTTTTGGCAGGAAGTGTGAGATTGAACTCCGGAAGTGGCAGGGCAGCAGGTTGGAAGACAGTGGAGGAAGTGTCCCCAGGTTTGAACCATGACAGTAGAAACTGTGGCCTTTGAAATATGTGGGCTCTAAATCCGGTTGATTGCCTGTGTTATGTATTCCAGGCCATTTTTATTTGAGCCTAACTTCATTTATTAAAGCTCTACTTTCCCAGTAAATCATAGGCTGCACTATAATATTTTAGTTTTCTTTCTTCCTTCACGTAGTCATTGTGCATGAGCAATTGTAACTTTCAATTGTGAAAGCTAATTATAATGTGAAACTGAAATCTGAGTGTTCCTGAAGAAGCTTGGAATATATTGACGGTTTTTTCTTTGAGAATTACTTTAATTTCTTTTATCTTTGCTCAGCATCTTAAGCTTTTAAAAGAAGGACTAATTTTCAGAAGAGCCCTTCTTCTTTCCTGTAATGTCAGAATCTCACATAGTGATAGCAGGCTAAATGCTCACGGAGGATTGGAAAGCAATTCTCTTTTTAGTGGCAATATTGTCAAACTAGTGGTAGAATGATACAAATAATTCTTGTGGGCTGTAACCATTACTATCCTACACATGTAATTTCAGGTATATTCAGTCTTTATGTGAACTTGAATTCTAGACAGTTGATCTGATAGTTTGCACATGCCAAGCTTTTACATTTTATTATCTTTTTATTGAAAGTTCTCATGTATCCAGTGGGTTTAAAAAATACGATGTTTTAAAATGTGAATTCCTGTAGAGCTGAATTCTATGCTGTTGAACGCCCATGTACTCTTCATAGAAATGGTAAAGTTTCCAAGGGATGACAAAATAGGCTGAATTACTCCTAAATTAAAGGTTTCCTGGTTTTCTATCTCTGTCAGGTTTCTTCTGTCCAAAGAAATGGTGATGGAGAGTTTCTTCTAAAGCTATAAACTTTAAATTTCCTTTACCTTTTTATCCTCAGACTTGTCTCTATATAAGGCTATTTCGATAATGCTGTGGTCAAGTATTGAGCGTATAGGATTTCTTTGCTGTAAAGAGAAATAATACTGGGATGTGGATGTTATTTAAAGGAAGCTTTGGCTTAGTTCAACACAGTAATCAAATAGCTACAGCTTTCTTCTGGCTTATTCTGACTATAATTTTTGTCTATGCTCTGGATGTCATAATGTTAACTTCAGGTTGAAATGGCCATCTAAATTCAGATTTGGCATTTATTTTCTCTAGATTTTGCCCAGCACATCTTTGTCCTTGTACAAAGGATACTCTTCTATTGTTATTCTGCCTTTTTATAATCTTCTTATTTTTCAAGTGTTGGAGCATTAGTCTTCATGGCCTTCTCGGAAGAGATTGAACTGGATGGGTGGTTGGATAAACTTACATTGATTTTCAGCCAAGGAGCCTCTGACGCTAGCTTGCCTCTACAGAGTGGGGCAAAGGGGAGGACCAGCAGTGTGCCCTGGCTAGTGAAGCATCCTTTTTTTTTTTTTTAATCTAGTCACAGGAGGTAGTTAGGGATTTTGGACATCTTGGCTGTAGGTGATGAAATCTGATTTGTTTCCTCTGATGAAAGGGCAGTGAGGTAAGAAGTATGATAAAGTATATCATGGAGAGTGGTTGTTAATGAAAGAATTCAGGCCTGATGGTCTGAGTTGATCATAGGTCACTCAGAACTCCTGCTTTGACTCGGTAGAAAGTTGCCAACGTGTTGAAGAAATAATTTTTAGTGAAAAAGTGGTAGGCATTTTATTTAATATAATTACAGATATATCAGAATATCTTGGCATTTGTCACTGAATCTTTTAATAAGCCCCTTGAGGAACAGTAAGATAATGTGAAAAGCGACAAACTGTTGAAACATAATACAAATAAAAGCCATCACAATTTCTGCAATGTATGTAGAGATGTATTATTAAAGGAAAAGGCTTAAAAGATGCAGTGTATGTAGAGATGTATTATTAAAGGAAAAGACTTAAAAAAGTTTCATGTAAGGCTGGAGATTTTTCAGTGATTTCAGGATTTGAAATAAAGTCTTATTTTTAGAATGTGCAATTTCATGGTAATATATGGGGGAAAAAGTAGTTTTCCTCTGCTATTACATGCTATATATAGAGGAATAAATAAAATTTGCTATGAAAATATTTTTATTTGGAACCTCCAGTGAATATTTATACACATTTGTGTAGAATCCACTTTACATTTGTTACACACTTAACTAGGGAACACAGAAATGAAACTTAAATTTCAGGAGGATAAATTATTTTAATAGAATGTTATAACCACAAGGGTAAATACTAGCTTACCGTTTTTTATAGTCAGAATTTTCATTACTACAGTGTCACTTAAAGAGCCTTGCATAAATTTAATTTGTTGTTTATTAACAAAGAAATCCAGAAGCATGAACTTGTTCAAATTATTGAGGAAATGGAATCTGAGTAATTACCTCTTTCTCGAATTTGATGTTGTCAATTTAGGAATATGCTGATATTCAGTATATACAAATATGTATGTTTTTGGAATTACTTTAGAACTATTTCCTTTATATAAAGTAAAATGGAATAATCTCATTCTTGAAAAATGAAGTTTGAAATTAGTCTTTTTTCTTTAAAATTTTATTAGAATTGAAATTTTATATTGCAATTTGCATAACACTGATTAGTAGGGCTTGATGATGAAAATGTAAATTGGATTTTGCAATCAAAGACTGGTACAACTTGATTTTTTTTCCCCCTGAGTTTAGAAGTTTGACCTGTGAAAATGTGAGAAGTAAAGAATGTATTAGTTTAAGAAAACTTGCAGAAGGGAAAATAGCATTTTTTTAAAGCTCCATATTGTAATATGATGATTTTGTATAGTATAATTTTAAAGTAAATGTGAGGCTAATGTAGTAGCTATTTGTATTTTGAAGAGGGGGCATATTTTTGGATATATCCAAAAGTAACTGTAAACAAGTAATTTGATATCTTGAAAGAAAAAGGTGATGATGCTAACTATGTATAGTTTCAGGTAGCTTTATTACTGGTAGCAGGAAATTGGCTGTTTGTGAAAACAGCGTGAAATCGAATTCAGAACAGCTGTCTAATTTATCAGCCAGAACAAACTGCTCCTGTTTTAAAGTATATCAATTACTCTAGGTACCCATTATTGACCTGTTCAATCTACTAATGTTTGCTCAAATATAGAGAAAGTTTGCAAATCTTTTAAAAATAAACCAAATAAACCTCTTACACTTCTTTTGAGTGTTCTTTCAT
The DNA here is from genome assembly GCA_004027715.1 of Plecturocebus donacophilus. Lineage (NCBI taxonomy): Eukaryota > Metazoa > Chordata > Mammalia > Primates > Pitheciidae > Plecturocebus > Plecturocebus donacophilus. Next base: position 27,153 of record PVKP010008950.1, on the reverse strand, counting down.
TTATTTTGGATTTGTATCCACTGACTATTTTAAAACAAACTACTTTTATTTTAAAACAAAATTCTCAAAAGACTTTTTGAGGCATTTTACTATAATAGAGCAGAGAAATGATGGTATAGCCTGAGAAGGAATTAGTGGAGGGTGTGTGTGTGTTTAAAAGTATGGAGAATTAGCAGCATTATATGCATTTTAGCAGAAAGGGAATTAATTTATAATGTAGGATAAAAGAGGGAAGAACTACAGAAATTATTGTCAATTCTCAGTGCAAGTGGATGGGGTCCAAGACACAAAAGGATGAGTTGGGCATTAGGAGCATAAATTATTTATTTGTGTAGGAAGGGGCACAGAGTATATGAGCAGAGAGATGATGGTAACTGGGTACGTGTGTTTATATGAATTTGTGGAAGTTTTCTGATTGGTTCTATTTTATCACTGAAGAGGAGTGTAAGGTTATAAGGAAGAGTGAGAATGAGGAAAGAGGTTTGAGGTGAGAGAAGATGTAAATAAATAGTCTAGAAGATAGAGTGCCAGAGTGTAGACCCTGTGTGGACCTGTGTTGCAGTTGATTCCCATTTGGCCATCTCTCTGTCCCTGAGTTGCACATCAGCAACTTTTTAACATTTTTTTCATTTGGTTTGAAGTTGTTTATTTTTATCCCTCTCCATGAAATTTAATCTCTTGAGTATAATTCTTTTTAAAAAAATTTCTAATTTCTCAGTTCATCTGCATATAATTCTAATGTATTTATAATGCCTCTTTGTCTCGTAGCTTTGCTGTTGTCAAAATTGGAAAAAATATCTTTCAGTCAGTATCTTCCCAAGTATTTGGTCCAAGTAACTGGGTAAGTTAGGCCCAGATCTGACTTGGCTGTGATATTAACTGGCACTTTTCTTCTGATTCTGAGTGTACTCTCCAGTAAAGGTCTCTTTTTAGTTGTGCCGGATCGGTTTAAGTGACGAAAACACTTCCTGGGGGCTTCTTCATCGATCTGTAATCAAACTGGCTGAACACCAAGGTCTGGCTGAATAAAGTAGAACTGAAATACAAATACAATTCTCGGTATCATAATTAAAACACTGCATGAGCATTCTCTTGCTCTTAGGGTGAGGCAGTAAAAGGCTTGCAATTTCTGTATATTTACCTTAAACTGAATGCCCCTTCTAAACTGAGGACTTACTAGTTTTTCTTTTAATTGAATTTATAGATATTCTGAGGAAATGTGACATTCTGTGGTCATTTACTATAAAAATAGGTTTGCTATGCTAGCACCCTAGAAAAATTCTGAAGTACTAGAGAATTAAAACTGTAGTGTGCAAAAAGTTCTTTTACTGAGGAAAAGAGAGATCTGCTTGTTTAAATGAGACATTTTTGTAAAATAGTTTGTTGTAATTGGTTTCAGTGAACCATGGTGCTAATAGAAATCTTATATGATATGTTTCTTATTGTATATAAATAGATGAAATCTTTTAGGAATGTGGTGGCTTTGTGAAATACTGTGGCCTGGATCTTAGTTGTTTTAGTTAAGAAGCATTTGTTGATCATCTGCTGAGTGCAAAGCCCTATAGATAATGCTATAGGGGAGATAGAAAGGAAGTAGAAGACCAGATTTATGCCATTGAGGTATGTGGTAGAGATGATATCAAAATTTGGTATTTACCAGAACCAATGTAGTCTCTTACCCCTATTTTTAAATCCATGGAGTTAGAGTAGGCAAATTTAGTTCTATGGTGATTATAAAATGATGCTATGTTAGTGGTTAGGTAGGCCTGAAGAAGAGACATCACATCTGCATGTAACAAGTTATAAAATCACTGTGCTTAACCAATTTTAATCAATTGATTACACAGTAATTACCACATAAAAACATTTTAAATTTACAGAATACCTAATCAGTTTAGGAATTTTATTTTCTGGGGGAAGATGTGATCAACTAAGAAAACTTTATTCTCAAACTAGTATTTTTATATGTGCTTTGTGAGTTATATAGTATCTTAGACTTTGTTCTTAATATTTAGTTACCCTTTTTATTGATGCCTTTTAATGACTATAATTCCATTCTTGACAAGGATATAAAATTCAAATGTTGAATTTTCTGTTTTATACTTATTTTTGCAAGCAAATTTTATTATTGCTGTAAGAAAATTGTTGAGTACTTGAATCAAGGTAATGTATACTTACAGAGTGAATATAATCTGTAAAATTTGCTTTAAAATGGGATCTTGAATATTGTATCATCATTTAGGATGACAAAGTGTTAAAATAAGGATGGTTTTAGTAGCATTTTAATACTTCATGAAAATGAGTAACAAAATGAGTAAAATAGGACATTAATTATTATCTGATTTAATTATTGTAGGGTCTAGCCCTACAGGGTCCCTTGAACCCCTCTCTACAGGTGTGGAGGCGAGAAACTGGAAATATAAGATGCGAGACAACAAGAAAAAGAAAACAGAGTTTGTGCCCAGGGTCCACTGCTAACCAAGGTGTGGAGTCCGGCAGTGGCCCCAGGTGCCTGGACGCTCTGACTTTTACTGAGTACAAAGCAGGGGGAAGGGTAGGTAGGGTGAGGATTACCCTAGGGTGGTCAGTGATAGAGTCAGGTAAATCACGTGTCTTAGAGACAGGGGCCCAAGACTTTGAAGAAGTGAGGCGAGGAGAAAACCTAAGGTGTCAGCACTTTTTTCATACTTGTCAAGAAATAATAAGGTCACTAAGATTTATGTTACTAATTCTTCCAAGAAGAAGAGAAACCAGGTGCAGTAGCAGAACTTGAAAGTAGACATGGAACGTGACCGCTGAAGCACAGCACCACATAGAGACAGTTAAGTCCCCGGATGTCTGTGGGCCTCCCTGACAGCTGTCAGGCCTACCACAAGGGCTTGGGAGAGCGGGGTTTTCTCCACACTCCCCCAAAGAAGGAGACCTCTTGGCCATCTTGAACCTTTCCTCCCCTAGCTGGCTAAAAAGCGGGTGCTTTCACAGCACTGGTGCTGCTGCACAGCCAAGGCGTCCTCCAGCAGCCCTTCTGCCGGCGTGACAGAGGACTTAGAGAATTTTGTCTTAGGGTCACCTCTTTTCCAATGCCACTTCAGTCCCATAGTTCTTGACCTGAGACTTACTAGTAAGATTAAAGATTCTATGATTATATTATAGTATATATTTATGATTACATATGAATAGCTATGTGATTATGATTATATAGGAATAACTACATAACTATATCTCTAATTAATTTCTAATTCTATGTTTATATGAGAAATGCTGAGGCTTCAGACCCTTGCTTCAGCTCTTGTGGGGCTTTTCCCCTCACAAATGATTACAAGGAATGTTGAGTGAAGGTTAACTGGATTAAGATAGCAGTTGATATAATTTGGCTGTGTCTCCACCAAAATCTCATCTTGAATTATAGCTCCCATAATTCCTGTGTCATGGGAGGGACACAGTAGAAGGTAATTGAATCATGAGGGTGGTTCCCCCATACTGTTCTTGTGGTAATGAATAAGTCTCACAAGATCTGATGGTTTTATAAAGGAAAGTTCGCCTGCACAAGCCCTCTTGCCTTCCACCATGTGAGATGTGACTTTGCTCCTCCCTGCCTTCCACTATGATTCTGAGGCCTCCTCATCCATTTGGAACTGGGAGTCCATTGAACCATTTTCTTTATAAATTACCCAGTCTCATATATGTCTTTATCAGCAGCATGAAAGTGGACTAATACAGCAATGTTTTGATATTTAACTGCTTATTGAATAGACCTGTGCTAACTAGGAATTATCAGCTCTTAGGCACTTTCAAGTTTTAGAGAAACATTTATTTCAATGTAAGTTTTTAAATATTTTGTGTGTGACAAATACATCTTCTTTTAAATTAACTTGTTTATTTAAGTGAGAATAAAATATACTGTCTCTGTTGTATTTGCTTTTGAGGACAAGGGATATACTGGTATCTAAGTTTTACCTCACACATTTTGAGCCCTGTATGAAGGCCTGTGATAAATGTTTTAGCAAACAGACCCCTACAGCCACTGCCTGGAGGTTTACATTATTTGAAAATTCTGGCAGTACTTATCATTGACTCAATCAGTCAACAGTATTTGAGTATTTAATATTGGTCCCAAACCCTCATAGGCATTGTAAGTGTTACAGAAATGTCATAGTATTTGGCACGTATTTCTGTAATACCGTGTTTTTGAGGGATAGTGCCAAGTTGACAATGTATATTCTGGGTTTAAATTTTATATTCAGTCTGATAATCTGTCTTGAAACTGGAGATTTTGCTCTGTTTTTTGACCATTACTGATAAATTTATATTTATTTTTCTGATTTTTTAATATTAAAGTTTGTATCTGTTAGGCTATTCTGCTGCCATAACCAAACACCATAAACTGGGTAGCTTGTAAATGACAAAACTTACTTTCTCATAGTACTGGAGTCTGGGAAATTCAAGATCAAGGTGTTGGCAGACTTGAGATCTGGTGAAGACCCACTTTGTGCTCCACGGATGGCGCTTTCTAGCTGTGTTCTCAATGGGCAGAAAGAGCAAACAAACTCCCTTGGGCCTATTTTATAAGGGAACTAATTCAGTTTATGAGGGTTCTGCCCTTATGACCTAATCACTTCTACAGAGGCCCCACCTGCTAATACTATCATGCTGATAATTAGATTTCGACATATTAATTTTGGGGAGATTCATTCAGACCATACCAGTGTTGATGTCTGTTTTTTACCTTTTTATTTTTAAATCAGTATAGATTTACAGGAAGTTGCAGAGAAAATATACAGAGAGGTCTCTTGAACACCCCACCCAGATTACCATAATGATAACATCTTGTGTAAATACAGTACAATTATAAAAGTAGGAAATTGACATTGGTAGTATTCATACGGCTTATTCACATATCCCCTTTTACATGTATACCTTTTGTGTGCATTTGCATTTGTGTGTGTGTTTAATTCTATGCAGTTTTATCTTGTGTACATTTGTGTAAGTACCGCATCAAAATATATCCACCACAGACTCTTACGTTACCCCTTTATAGCTTCACATACTCTGCTCTTTTCCCTTTCTAGCCCTAATCCGTGACATCCTCTTATCTGTTCTCTGTCATTATAATTTTACTTTAAGAATTTTATATAAATGGAGCCAATAGTATGTAACCTTTTGAGATTATCTTTATTCATTCAGCGTAATTCCCTTGGAATCCATTCAAATTGTTGAGTGTATCAGTAGTTCATTCCTTTCATTCTTGAGCAGTGTTCCATGGTAGAAGTGAGTTATTATTTGTTTAATCATTGACCCTGTAATGGATGAATTTGTGTCATTTCCAGTTTTTGGGTGTCATAAGTAAATTTGCTTTAAACACACTTAATGGTTTCTTTGGGGTAAATGCCCAGGAGTACAGTTGCTGGTTTTTATGGTAGATGCATGTTTAGGTTTTTAAGAAACTGCCATACTAATTTCCAGGGTAACTATTCTCACCAGTGATATATACGTAATACAGTTTTTCTGTACCTTCTGAATCATTTGATATCATCACTATTTTTATTTAAACCTTTTTTATAGGTGGGTAATGAATACACATTATGGTTTAATTTGCATTACCCTAGTAGCTAATGATGAACATCTTTTCATGTGTTTATTTGCCATCCATATATTCTCTGCTGAAATGTCTTTTTAAGTTTTTTGTGCATTTCTAATTGGATTATTTTTTTACTGTTAATTTTGAGAGGTTTTTTTTTTATTTTCTATGTACAAGTGTTTTGTCAGGGAAATGGTTTTCAAATATTTTCCCCCAGTCCATAGCCTGTTTTTTCATCCTCCTAAACAGGATCTTTTACAGAACAGAAGTTTTTAATTTTGACAAAGTCCAGTTTACCAGTTTTTACTGTAATGTAATGTCCTTTGGTATGAAGTATGATTTATTTTTAAATCTCCTCTCTGATTTTTCCTCTCTAAGCACTTTATTGTTATATTTTATTTGTTATTTTCTTATTTTCTTTCTCTTTACTGTTTGAGAAGGTATAAATTGCATATATACATAAAATTTCTTGCTTGGATGTTTGACTTGAAGTATAAAGGTAATCACTGTATTAGTGTGTTCTCTCACATTGCTATGAAGAAATACCTAAGACTGGGTAATTTATAAAGGAAAGAGGTTTAACTGACTCATAGTTCGGCATTGCTTGGGAGGCCTCAGGAAACTTACAATGATGGCGGAAGGCAAAGAAGCAGGCACCTCTTCACATGGTGGCAGGATGAAGTGAGTGCAAACAGGGAAATGCCAGATTCTTATAAAACATCATATCTCATGAGAACTCACTCACTATAACAAGAACAGCATGGTGGAAACTGCCCACATGATCCAGTTCTACCTGTACCTGGTCCTGCCCTTGACATTGGGGGTTATGGGGATTACAGTTTGAGGTGAGATTTGAATGGGGACAGAGCCAAACCGTATCAATCACTATATGTACCTTTCTTCTAAACAAATTATGGGGTCTTAGAATGCTTTGACTCTTGTATCTTCTTTTCAGACTTAGATTACTCTTTGTTACCACTTTGGTTACTATAGATATCACTAATTATTTTATGAATGTTTTATTTAGATATATCTTATTTGATTTATTCATGTTTACTTTTTTCTCACTATACTTTGTGAGACCTTGTTTCTAGAATTGTTTTTGTTATCCATGAAGTATATACCTTTTAGAAGTATTCTTTGTAGGAGAGTTTATTCATTCAAAAAATGCTTTCATTGTCTATAAATATATTTTATTTCATTCATTTTAGGTATTGAAATATGGACACTTTGTAGTATTCCACTGTCATCTGGATTTCCATGTTGCTGCAGAGTAAATTGTCAGTCTGTCATTTTTACTACAGTGTCTTTTCTCTGTGGCTTTAAAAAAAAAACACACACACAAAGAAATTCCTCCCAGAATGACTGACTGATAGCTAAGGAAAAAGAAGTCAAGTGTTATCTTGCCATTCTTGTATAAACTAAACATCAGGGTGAACAAGTGATTATTATAAGGCAGTTTTTCTTTACCCACATATTCCCGGTAATAAATGTGGTAGTCACTCATGATAGAATTTGAATCTTACTAGCCCCTTTTGAGTAATGGTAGAATTAATGAGTAACAGTAGCATTAGAATTTATTTTTATTTTATTCTGTTTTAAGTTCTGGGATACATGTACAGGATGTGCAGGTTTGTTACATAAGTAAACATGTGCCATGGTAATTACTGCACCTCTCAACCCATCACCTAGGTATTAAGCCCAGCATGCATTAGCTATTTTTTCTGATGCTCTCCCTCCCCTTGCTACCACCCCTGACAGGCCCCAGTGTGTGTTGTTTCCCTCCCTGTGTCCATGCGTTCTCATTGTTCAACTCCTACTTATAAATGAGAACATGCAGTGTTTTGGTTTTCTATTCCTGCGTTAGTTTGCTGAAGATAATGGCTTCCAGCTCCATTCATGTCTCTGCAAAGGAAATGATGTCATCCCTTTTTATGGCTACATGGTATTCCATGGTGTATATGTGCTACATTTTCTTTATCCAGTCTATCATTGATGGACATTTGGATTGATTCCATTCCTTTGCTGTTGTGAATAGTGCTACAGTGAATACATGTGTGCATGTATCTTTATAATAGAATGATTTATATTCCTTTGAGTATATATCCAGTAATGGGATTGCTGGATCAAATGGTATTTCTGGTTCTAGGTCTTTGAGGAATTGCCACACTGTCTTCCGCAAGGGTTGAACTAATTTACATTCCCACTAATAGTGTAAAAGTATTCCTATTTGTCCACAGCCTAGCCAGCATTTGTTGTTTCTTGACCTTTTAATGATTGTCATTTTGACTGCTATGAGTTGGATCTTACTGTAGTTTTGATTTGCATTTCTCTGATCAGGGATGCTGAACTTTTTTTCATATATTTGTTGGCCACATAAATGTCTTCTTTTGAGAAGTCTGTTCATGTCCTTTACCCACTTTTTAATGGGGTTGTTTGTTTTATTCTTGTAAATTTAAGTTCCTTGTAGATTCTGGATATTAGACCTTTGTAAGATGGATAAATTGCGAGAATTTTCTCCCATTCTGTAGGTTGTTCTCTCTCATGATAGTTTCTTTTGCTGTGCAGCTCTTTAGTTTAATTAGATATTTGTCAAATTTTACTCTTGTTGCAATTGCTTTTGACATTTTCATCATGAAATCTTTGCCTCATGCCTCGATTGTGAGTGGTATTGCCTAGATTTTCTTCTAGGTTTGAATTTTACATTTAAGTATATAATCTATCTTGAGTTAATTTTTGTATAAGGTATAAGGAAGGGGTCCAGTTTCAATTTTCTGCATATGGCTAACCAGCATGATTTATTAAATAGGGAATTCTTTCCCCATTGCTTGTTTTTGTTAGGTTTGTCAAAAATTAGATGGTTGTAGATGTACAGTCTTATTTCTGAGATCTTTATTCTGTTCTATTGGTCTATATGTCTGTTTTTGTAACAGTACCATGCTGTTTTGGTTACTGTAGCCTTGTAGTATAGTTTGAAGCTGGATAGCATGATGCCTCCAGCTTTGTTCTTTTTGCTTAGGATTGTCTTGGTTGTATGGGAACTTTTTTAGTTCCATATGAATTTTAAAGCAGTTTTTTTCTAATTCTGTGAAGAATGCCAATGCTAGTTTAATGGGCATAGCATTGACTCTATAAATTACTCTGGGCAGTATAGCGATTTTCACAGTATTGATTCTTCCTATCCATGAGCATGGAATGTTTTTTAATCTGTGTCTTCTCTTATTTCCTTGAGCAGTGGTTTGTAGTTATCCTTGAAGTGGTCCTTCACTTCCCTTGTTAGTTGTATTCCTAGATATTTTATTTTCTTTGTAGCAATTGTGAGTGGGAATTCACTCATGATTTGGCTCTCTGCTTGTCTGTTGTTGGTATATGGTAATAGTGATTTTTGCACATTGATTTTGTATTCTGAGACTTTTCTGAAGTTGCTTATCGGCTCAAGAAGCTTTCAGGCTGTGTTGATGAGGTTTTCTAGGTACAAAACATGTCATCTTCAGAGACAGTTTGACATCCTCTCTTTCTATTGAATACCCTTTATTTCTTTGTCTTGCCTGATTGCCCTGGCTAGAACTTCCAATACTATATTGAATAGGAGTGGCGAGAGAGGGCATCCTTGTCTTGTGACAGTTTTCAAGGGGAAATGCTTCTGGCTTTTAGTATGATAAATGCTTCTGGCCCATTTAGTATGATATTAGCTGTGGGTTTGTCATAAATGGCTCTTATTATTTAGAGGTATGTTCTATCAGTACCTAGTTTATTGAGAGTTTTTAACATGAAGGGATGTTAAATTTTATCAAAGGCCTTTTCTGCATCTATTGAGATAATCATATGGTTTTTGTCTTTAGTTCTGTTTATGTGATGAATTGTATTTACTAATTTGCATGTTTTTAACCAGTCTTGCATCCTGGAGATGAAGCTGACTTGATCATGTTAGATAAGCTCTTTGTTGTGCTGCTGGATTTGGTTTGCCAGCATTTTATTGAGAATTTTTGCATTGATATTCATCAGATATATTGGCATGCAGCTTTCTTTTTTCGCTTGTATCTTTGCCAGGTTTTGGTATCAGAATGTTGCTGACTTCATAAAATGAATTAGTGAAGAGTCCCTCCTTTTCAATTGTTTGGAATAATTTCAGAAGAAATGGTACCAGCTCCTCTTTGTACCTCTGGTAGAATTTAGCTGTAAATATGTCTGATTCTGGGCATTTTTGGTTGGTATGCTATTACAGCCTCAATATCACAACCTGTTATTGGACTATTCAGGGATTCACATTCTTCCTGGTTCAGTCTTGGGAGGGTGTATGATTTTTAGGAATTTACCTATTTCTTCTGAATTTTCTAGTTTGTTTGCATAGAGTTGTTTATAGTATTCTCTGATGGTTGTTTGTATTTCTGTGGGGTCAGTGGTGATAGCCACATTATCATGTTTTATTGTCTCTATTTGATTCTTCTCTCTTTTCTTATTAGTCTAGCTAGTGATTTATTTTATTAATTTTTTCAAAAAACCAGCTTCTGTATTCTTTTTTTTTTTTTTTTTGAGACAGAGTTTTGCTCTGTTGCCCAGGCTGGAGTGCAGTGGCACAATCTCAGCTCACTGCTACCTCTTCCTCCTGGGTTCAAGTGATTTTGCTGCCTCAGCCTCCCAAGCAGCTGGGATTACAGGCATTCACTACCATGCCCAGCTAATTTTTGTATTTTTGTAGAGTTAGGGTTTCACTGTGTTGGCCAGGCTGGTCTCGAACTCCTGACCTCAAGTAATCTGCCCACCTCAGACTTCCAAAGTGCTGGGATTAGAGGTGTGAGCCACCACACCAGGCTGATTTGTTGATTTTTTTGAAGGGTTTTTCATGTCGCCGCCTCATTCAGTTCTGCTCTGATCTTGGTTATTTCTTGCCTTCTGCTAGCTGTGGGGTTTGTTTGCTCTTGGTTCTCTAGTTCTTTTAGTTATGATGTTAGGATGTTGACTTGAGATCTTCCTAGCTTTTTGATGCAGGCATTTAGTGCTATAAATTTCTCTCTTAACACTGCTTTGGCTGCATCCCAGAGAATCTGGTACATGGTCTCTCTGTTTTCATTGGTTTTCAAGAACTTATTTCTGCCTTAATTTAATTACTTACCCAGGAGTCAATCTGGAGCAAGTTGTTCAATTTCCAGTTAGTAGTGTGGTTTTGAGTGAGTTTCTTAATCTTGAGTTCTAATTTGACTGCGCTGTGGTCTGAGAAACTGTTATTATTTCAGTTCTTTTGCATTTGCCAAGGAGTGTTTTACTTCTGATTATGTGATCAATTTTAGAGTAAGTGCCATGTGGCAGTGAAGAGAATGTATATTCTGTTGTTTTGGATTGAGAGTTCTATAGATGTCTATCAGGTTCTTGTGATCCACAGCTGAGTACAGGTCCTAAATAGCTTTGTTAGTTTTCTGTTTTTTTGATCTGTCTAATACTGTCAGAGGGTGTTAAAATCTGTCACTATTATTGTGTTAAAGTTTTTTTGTGGTCTCTAAGAGCTTACTTTGTGAATCTGGGTGCTCCTGTATTGAGTGCACATATATTTAGGATAGTTAGCTCTTCTTGTTGAATTGAACCCTGTAATATTATATAATGCCCTTCTTTATCTTTTTCAGTCTTTTTGGTTTAAAGTGTCTTTGTCAGGAAGTAGTATCATGACTTCTGCTTATGTTTTGTTTCTATTTGCTTGGTAAATTTTCCTCCATCTCTTTATTTTAAGCCTATGTGTGTCTTTGCATGTGAGATGGCTCTCTTGAAGACAGCATACCAATGGGTCTTGACTCATTATCCAGCTTGCCAGTGTCTGTCTTTAACTGGGGTATTTAGCCCACTTACATTTAAGGTTAACCTTGTTATATGTGAATTTGATCCTGTCATCATGATGCTAGCTGGTTATTTTACAGACTTGTCGAGTTAGTTGCTTCATAGTGTCATTGGTATGTGCACTTCAGTGTGCTTTGTAGTGGCTGGTAATGGTTTTTTCCTTTGCACATTTAATACTTCCTTCAGGAGCATTTTAAAGATAGGCCTGGTGGAGATGAATTTCCTCAGCATTTGCTTCTCTGAAAAGGATGTTATTTCTTATTCACTTATGAAGTGTAGTTTGGCCAGATATGAAATTGTGGGTTGGAAATTCTTTTATTTAAGCATGTTGAATATTGGCACCCAGTCTCTTCTGGCTTGTATGGTTTCTGCTGAGAGGTCCACTGTTAGTCTGCTGTGCTTCCTTTTGTAGGTGACCTAGCCATTCTCTCTGGCAACCTTAGCATTTACTCCTTCATTTTGACCATGGAGAATCTGATGATTATGTGTTAGAAGTTGATCTCATGGAGTATCTTTTTTTTTTTTTTTTGAGACAGAGTCTCCCTCTGTCACCCGGTGGGAGTGCAGTGGCACAATCTTGGCTCACTGCAGCCTCCACCTCCTGGGTTCAAGTGATTCTCCTGCCTTAGGCTCCCGAGTAGCTGGGATTATAGGCACCTGTCACCACACACAGCTAATTTTTTTTATTTTTAGTAGAAACGGGGTTTCATTGTGTTAGCCAGGATGGTCTTGATTTCCTGACCTTATTATCTGCCCGCCTTGGCTTCCCAAAGTGCTGGGATTACAGGCGTGAGCCACTGTGCCTGGCCCTCATGGAATATCTTACTGGGATTCTCTGGATATCCTGAATTTGGATGTTGGTCTGTCTTTCTAGGTTGGGGAAATCTCCTCGATGATATCCTGAAGTATGCTTTCCAACTTGGTCCCATTCCGCCTGTCTTTTTCAGGTACCCCAAGCAGTTGTAGGATTCGTCTTTTTACATAATCCTTTAGTTTCTGGAGGTTTTGTTCCTATTCATTCTTTTTTCTCTAATCTTTTCTGCCTGTCTTATTTCAGCAAGATAGCCTTCAAGCTCTGAAATTTTTTCCTCTGCTTTGTCTATTTTGCTGTTGATACTTGTGGTTGCATTGTGAAGTTCTTGTGTTGTGTTTTTCAACTTTATCAGGTCATTTATGTCCCTCCCTAAACTGCTTATTCTGATTAATAGTGTCTTATCATGGTTCTTAGCTTCTTTGCATTGGGTTAGAACATGCCCCTTTAGTTCAGTAATTTTTTTATTAGCCACCTTCTGAAGCCTACTTCTGTCAGTTCATCTATCTTAGCCTCAGCCCAACTCTGTGCTCTTGCTGGAGAGGTGTTGCAGTCATTTGGAGGAGAAGAGGCACTCTAACTTTTTGAGTTTTCAGCAATTTTTCCTTGATTCTTTCTCTTCTTTGTGACTTTATTTACCCTTGATCTTTGAGGCTACTGACTTTTGGATTTTTTATGGGGACTTTTTTGTTGATGCTGTTCTTGTTGTTGCTTTCTCTCTGTTTTTCTTTTAACAGGCCCTCTTTTGTAGGGCTGTTGAGGTTTGCTGGGGGTCCACTCCAGACCCTGTTCCTCTGGGTCCCATCTGCACCTCGAGGTATCATTATTGAAGGCTGCAGAACAGCAAAGATAGCTGCCTTCTCCTTCCTCTGGGATCTCCTTCATGGTGGGGCACCAACCTGATGCCAGTGGGAATGCTCCTGTACAAGGTGTCTGGTGACTGCTGTTGGAGGTACTCACTCAGTCGGGAGGCACAGGATCAAAGACCTGCTTAACAAAGCACTCTGGTGGCCCTTTGGTGGAGAGGGTGCACTGCTCTGGTCAGGGGGTATCCAGCTTGTCTGGACTGCCCAGATTCCTCAGAGCCAATAGGGAAACACTAAGACCGCTGGTCCATGGAGATCACGGCAGAACCTCCCCTGATGGGCTCTGTACTAAGGATATCAGAGTTCTGTTCATATATCCATGGCTGGAGTTGCTGAAATTCTCGCAGGGAGGCCCTGCCTGGTGAGGTGGGATGGGTCTGGCCATAATCTGCTATTGCCGCTGTACTGCACTGTGGGGAATTCTGTGTGTTTCCAAACCACCCAGTCTACCTGGCACCAGCAGGGGAAAACAGCAGACTGGAGCTGCTGTGATGGTTGTTGCCTCCCTTGCCCAGAAGCTCAGTTGTCTTAGGTAGCAGGCTTCCTTAGTGATGGCGGCCACCCCTTCCGCCCAGGACCTCAGTAGTCTTAGGCTGTCTTCAGCCAGGTAGCCACTGAGAATTTGCACAGATCTGTGGGAAAAGTGTGGTTTTCCAAGTAGGGTAGCACGATCACTTGCTGCCTCCCTTAGCTAGGGGTGGGAGCGCCCTGTGCTCTGTGCAATACCTGAGTGGGCTGCGCTCCACCCAACTCTGTAGGTCATGCCAACTGCCTAATTAGTCCCAGTGGGATAACTGGGATACCTCAGTTGCGAGTGCAGGATTCACTCACCATTTTCATTCTTTCTAGGAACCTCTGACCACAGCTGTTTCTACTGGGCCATCTTGGCCCCTCCCTCTAGATTTACAATTTCAACCCCAAATAGAATGTTAGCTGTCTAGATTATAATCATAACACAAAGACAACCAGACTTCTGACTCATGATAAAAGTACTCAACCTAACTTAGGAAATAAGGCTGAGTCTGATTAAGCCTTTAGATTTAACTGAATATATGTCATAGTCTAAATAAGGGACAGAAACCATACAGTTACATGAAAATGGAAAATTTCACCTAAAGGATGGTGACTAGGGGAGTAGAGTAGGTGCATTAATAAGAGGGAAAGATACATAGGAATAGCAGATATATGGAGAGCAGTCACCACCACCAGGATGGAGGAAAGTGTCTAAAGAAGAGGCCACCCACTCTCAGGACTGAGAGCCTAGCTTTAGTGGAGGTTGTACAGCTGTGGCTTACTGCTGGGAGTAGTTGGCTGAGGTTCTGTGCTGGCTGGAAGCCCATTCTCAGGAGTGCTGTGGAAGGTATTCACAGGAAGACACAATGACTTAGAATTTACTGAGTCAACTTACTCTCTGGGATGGGTGGGTGACAGAGGATTTGTTCAAATGGAGGTGCCTACCTGGTGGCACCCTTCTTCAAAGACACTGATGGTGGGTGTCAGTGGAAAACCACTTACCGATCCCTGCTCACTGCCACTCTGCTGTAAAGCCATCTGTGGGTGGGGTACTAGGGGCTCCAAGGAGGTCATCTAAAAACACGTGGCAGCTCCTGTACTCTGTTGCAAAACCGCCTGGAGATTTAGTTGAGCTGGAGGAGGCTGGTGATAGTGAAGTGCCCTGCTATTGGCACTGGTTGTGGAAGCTCCCAAGAGGGATACATCAGCTGGTGTATGTGCGCGCGTGTGTGTGTGTGAGTGAGAGTGGAGGAGAGGGTGTTGGGGTGGTATCAATGGGAAGGTGCTGCTTGATGACACCTTTTCAGCCTGGCTGTAAAGAACTTCATGCTATGCTGAAGCCCAGAGGGACAAATACGCTAGAGCCAGAAAGAGAAGGCTTTTCCTTCTGCATGTCCTTCTATTGCCTTCTAGTGACAAAGCCTTATATTAGGATAGCTCATCAGAGGAGAAATATTTACAAGTTGAACCTCACTCTTGCAGAGTTGGCTAGGAACAATAGATGTATATCTAGAGGCAAAAAATTGACAACAGACACAAACTACTAGCTTTTAAGAAATTCAGGGAGAAGAGGAAGATATCAAATGATATCATTAGATAAAATCAGCAAAATACAGTATGTGGGATAAACATACAGTTCCTTCAACAGATAACACTTCAAGGAAAACAAAAAGAAGGGAAATCTGGATTAAGAGATTTAAGAGACATATATATGGGCCTTATTTGAATTCTCATTTGAATGAACGAAGTATAAAAAATTTTTTGGAAATTGGAACAATCTAGATATTTGATATTAAGCAATTACTGTTCATTTTTGATGTGGTAATAGTGTGTTTTTAAAATTTTTTTAAGAACTCTCTTGATACATGCTGAAATATTTACAGATGAAATTATACAATATCTTGGATTTTAGTAATATGTTTATTGCCTTTGTGTTGAAAAATCAAAAAATTTGAAAATCATTTTTTTCTTACAGAATTTAAAAGTTATTACTATGCAATAGCCTTTGTACAGAAATCAATCATGAATGATGACCTGTCTTTGAAATAACATAATTTTGAATCTTGTTCCTGGGTTTTGTTTATAATGAACTGTTAGAAATTTATGACAATGGTAACTGGCATTTACAAAGACATATTCCGTGGCTGTACTCATGCACATATTCTGACTTGGTAGTTTATGATGTGAACAAAAATGTCTTGTACTTTATGGGATAGTTGATATTGTCTTAGGGAAGGAAAGAAAATCAACTGTCATTTTTAGCAGTCTTGTTGACATAGACATATGTTTTCTACCCACAAGCCTGAATATGTATTCTTCTGACATGTTTACCGTTTCTATAAACCATGATATTCTTAAACATTTCAGAAATGCAACTGCTATAATATTTATCCTTTACTGATACAGTATTTATAGCATATACTAGAATTTTAGATTTTGAGAAAAGTTCATATTAAAACAACTACAGATTCCTAAGAGACAATATTTTAGGTATCAGTGCTTTTATTAGTTCATGAAAATTTTTGAAATAAGTCTTTTGTAATTTACTTGTGTTCTTCAGCTCTCAATGATAATTTTACTCTTGTTTATTTCATAGCTGAAAATAAAATATTAGAAATTTATAAAGTTCAACTAGCATGCTATAAATAATAAAATTGGGCATTTACAAACATTGATATTTTCGGGTAGGGGGAAGGGCTGAGTGGAAAAGAATAGGCTGCATTATTAAGCTTATTAAGATTTTTCTTAACTTTTTCAGGAGTTTCATAAATGGTTACTTGCTCATTCTTATGCCTAAAAATTTAATAAACTACACTTGTGTGTATATGGGATGCTGTAAGTGTCAAGAACAGGGAATCACCTCAGATTTTACCCCACTTGCAAACTAACAAGTCCGCCACAGTTTCATGGATACTGGTGGAAGACATGAGACTCCTGAGTCAGAGATGAAGGACAGTGCCTTACTGCAGTGGCAGCAACATTTTTGGGCCAGTTTTCTAGACCTTGCTTCCCACAGGATGATGAAGACTTGGGTGACAACTGGGGTTGCCTGAGAGATACCCAGAGCTTATGACTCAAATTGTTCATAGTGGTAAGTAAATGTTCTGGAAGGAGACATTATCTTTAGTAAGCATGACTGCCTTTTGCTCACCCACAGAAACATGGGAGACCCATGAAGAACTACTCAGCACCATCGACACTTATTCCTGTGCTGTCTTGCCTTCTGATGAATTTTAACATGAATACCCCGCTCTGTCAGCCACTCTGATTAATTGGATTGACAGAGACTCAGACCAGATTGTTCAACTTATCTCATATGAAATTTAACCAAGGGCATTATCAGTAAAGTCCAAGCAGCAGAATGAGGCCAACCTGAGATTGGACATTAGGAATAATTTTAGTCATATAATAAGATTCATCAAGGTAAATATTGGCCAGAGCTGTGAGATAGGCTTTGAGCTTTGCCACCCTGTGCAGAAACACCACGGCTATTTTCATTTCTGCACAGTTGGCACTGAGATCGTACAGCTGCAGCAGCCCTGTGGACATTGAGTTGCAGCTTAGCCGAACCATCGGTGAACCAAGCCCAGGCAATTTAGAGGGACCTCTATAAACCCAGGGCTGCATGAGCCAATAACTTTGCTTCAGATGCCAGAGTTGGGTAGCAGTGGGGGTGCAGATAGTTTTCCCCAGAGGGATAGCTCCCACTTTTTCCTTGTAAAGCTGAGCTGCCACTGGGAGTATGCTAGCTGGTCCTTGAAGATATCATTTCTATTTGATAAGCTAGGCTTATTGAGCCCTACCCACCTTGGTAGTTATTGAGTCCCTCAATGGGATTATCAGGCCAGTGACTCATAGGCCTCTGTGGGTTAGGTAGAGTAAACAAGAGCCCAGCAGCAAGCTCATAGGTGCTTTTTAAAAGAGATGTATCTGGTAGCAACATCAGGGAGTTGTTGAGTCCAGAACCCCAAAGGTTGCTGCTGGTTGGAGACCAATTCGCTTCACTCAGAACTTGGATTCACAAACTCATAGAGACTTGTAGCTTAGAGGCCATTAGTGAGGCTGCGGAGCCCCAGAGCTTGAGAGTGTGCCACAGCTTGCTTGTCGGTTTCCAATGGGGATTCTTTGTTTGGACTATGTTCCAAGGAGGCTGGTTTGCAAATCAACCAAAGTACCAAGTAGAATGCCCAAATGAGGTACGTACTGTCTCTTGTACCCAAAGAGACTATTAAGACAGCAGAATTCCTTAATGGCCAGAGGAATTGAGCAGAAATCTATCTTCATAGTCCCAAGAATTTTTACATGGGAAGGCTCTTGTACATTGTGAGAGTTTCTCAGCCTCTTTTTCAGGTAGAGGTGTGGTAACACCACAGTAAGGACTGTTAAAATGAGGCTTCTGACTGGATTACCAACAGGCTGTCCTCTGTGGTGAAAACTAGATATCTAGTCAGAAGGCACAAAATCCTGACCGTACTCCCTGGTGGCAAATAGCTCTGAAGAGTGTAACTTCCTGTTTGGGAGTGCCTAGAGGCCTTGCATATAAATGAAAATTGATTTTGGTCCTCAGGTACCTGGAGGATGAAAAACAAGGTGTTGGTAATGCTCAGGACCTCATACCCAGTGCCAGCAGCCTGTGCAGTGGTTTCTGTTACAGTCGCAGTGGCTAGAATAGCTGGGACTCTAGGAGCAACAACTGATTTCAGGTCATCAGTATTCACTGTAAGCCTCCAACTCCTGTTAGTTTTTTTCACTGGCCACATGTGGCCGATGATTGTATTGAGATGTTGCTTTACTACCCCTGTGCCTTTAAGTTCTTAATCAAGACTGATTTCCCTTCTCCTGGGATTCTGTTTTGCTTCTGTTGGACCACAGATAGGGAGAAGGGTTGAGAAACAATTTACATTTTCGACTAGCATTTTATATGTCACTCTCCTCATATGGGTAATCCCCTCTGACACTTATGGGACAGGGATGTACAAGCATTTCATGCTTCTTACTACAGATTCAGAGGTAGAAGTCACCACAGACCCCACAACAGTATATAGAAGAGTTCTCTGTGAAGTCGACTCCTCTTTTCTCTAGGAGAAGTTGCTCTTGTTTTCCTTTTTTACTCACTGTTTTTGGTCTTTAACTCCTTTTAACTTACCTTATAATTCCAATTATTGAGTGGAGAGTTAATACTGAAACTTACCAGTTTGTCAGATATGATTGGACATTAATTAGATAGTAGTTATCTAGGCACTGAGGCTACAGTGCTGAACAAAACAGGTAAAAATTCCTACCCCATGGGTTTACATACTCTATGCTAGGCATTGTGCTAAACCATCCATATGATTTAATCCCCACAATGGCTTAATGAGAGTGACATTTTCTTGCCTCTCCCACTGGAGCTCTGACATCCCATGGTACACCACCCCCTTCACCCTTAATTGGCTCTGACATCTCACTGTGGGCCTGGGTGGCTCCCTCCTCACCTTTTAACACATGTGCATGCGCACACACACACACACACACACACACACACACACAGGCAAGCACGCACCTGCATGGCTCTGGCACACCTGAATTGTTCGAGAAGGGGAAATGGGCACTAAGTATATTGATACGGTTTGGATATGTGTCCCTGCCCAAATCCAAAGTGGAATTGTAATCCCCAGCGTTGAACGTGAAGCCTGGTGGGAGGTGATTGGATCATGGGGGCAGATTTCCCCCTTGGTGTTGTTCTCCTGATAGTAAGTTCTGAGGTCTGATCATTTAAAAATGTGTGGCACCTCCGCCATCACTTTCTCCTGCTCTGGCCATGTAAAGTGCTGGCTTTCCTTCACCTTCTGCCAGGATTGTAATTTTCCTGAGGCCACCCTACAAGCCAAGCAGATGCCACCATGCTTCTAGTACAGCTGTAGAATCATGAGCCAATTAAACTCTTTTCTTTATAAATTACCGAGTATCAGGTATTTCTTTATAGTGGTGCAAGAGCTGACTAATACATATGTAGTTCTTAAAGAAAAAAGTTACTTCCTAAACTTGTATGCACATTTTGTGTACATGAACATTTTTTTTCCCCAGGAGATTACTCATAATATTCCTCAGAAATCAGTGACTCAAAGACATTCTCTAGAGAACACAACCAAGTTGAAGCCATGTAGGTAGTTTCTCTTAGTACAAAAGAGTTTTCTTTACTTCTCTACTAATTAAGGAGCTAATTCATACAGGAGCTAACTCTATATCCATACAGATTCTTCCCTTAAGAAAATCTCAAATATAGGCCTCATGATTAGAAATTAATACATTTTATAAGACTTGTGAATTTTCATTGCTAACAGTGGGGTGTGTGAGAAAGTATCTATTAAAAAGAGTGTGGCTGGGATTCAGTATATGGCATTTTCCCCTTTCTCTAATCCTTTTAATAACTCAGTTTAAAAACAAAGTGAATCAATTTTATATTAACTTTATGTAGATATTCTAATTTATTAAAAGCAGTTGGTGGTAGTTATACATTGAGAACTAGGTAAGAGTCATTTATCTCATTAGATTAATAACAATTTTGGTTAACAATTTTGGGATAGATTGGCTAAATGACTTTGGCCCTGAAGCTATGCTGGTTTTAGGTTTATTCTTATTGTGTTAATGGTCTGTCTCCCACTAAACTCTGAGCCATTTGAGGGCAGGCACAATATTTCTATTTTCAGTGTCATTATGCCGAGCTCATAAAAATGCCATTCATGCTAAAACATGTTGAATACACAGATGGATGAAAAACTGAGGTCTATGAGAAAATAGAGGACTGACTTTTAAAAAGCTACAGTTGTATATTGAATGTTTCTTAT
The DNA here is from genome assembly GCA_004027715.1 of Plecturocebus donacophilus. Classification (NCBI taxonomy): domain Eukaryota; kingdom Metazoa; phylum Chordata; class Mammalia; order Primates; family Pitheciidae; genus Plecturocebus; species Plecturocebus donacophilus. The sequence goes on along the minus strand of PVKP010008950.1, from coordinate 6,732 downwards.
TTGTTAAGTCCTGCTGATAGAGCTGTCATGCAGCTCTTACAGAGCAGAGGTTCAACTACTTGAACTGAGACTCAGATCCAGTTTTAAATCTGTGTCTACTCTTTGCTCTTTAATGGAGAAGTAATGAAAAAATTCTATAGAGTCATAATGGCTGAATCCGTGATAGTATTTTGTGGTTAGACTCAGTCTATTTGTACTTGTGAGATTTTTCCATTTGGTAGCCAAAGACATCAATTACAATTATTAACAATGAGGGCCTGCTCCATAGCCTATGCAAGTAAAATTATTTTTTGTTTTTCATTGAAAGCTTTCAGCATTTGTAGGGGTTTCCATTCACTAAGTCAGATGTTTATATGATGTAATCTTAATCTACTGTGCATTCTTTCCATTTTATTTATTAATTTAAATATTCAATCTCATGAAATGTCAACACATCTAAGAGTTTAGAAATGACTCATTTTTCCAGTTTATATGGAAAAATATAAAAAAGTTATATACTTTTCTGTTGAAGATTTTTTATTTTAGATATTATACATTAAATTTTTTTATAAAGTAAGTTATCTACATATGCAGAATTTCAAAGCAAACCAATAATTGTTTTTTTCAATTGATATTTATTGAGCTTCTACTTCATACTTCATTTTTCATTAGACTCTTAAAAAGAAGCAAGATGCTTCTCTTCTTGAGATACTCTCTCTTGCTTTTTCTCTTTTTCCATGGATTCTTAGAGACACATTTTTCTGTCATATTTTAAGCTTCCTATAATTGGGATGGCACCTTGCAATCACTGTCAGCCAGGTGGCAGTCATGACCTAGTTGTGTGGAAAATTATTATTTGAAACATTCTCCTAAGCTCTGGTTTAATCAAATGAAATATTACTTTGAAAAATCCAAGTAATGTACTTATTGTATATAATTTAGAAAATGCTTTTAAAAGATTAATAGAAGGAAAATCATAGTGTAAAAATAGAAACAAACTAGTAATCAGAAAAACTTAAGATATTCCTATAATCACAATTTCCACCAAAATTGTTCTTTATCTCTGAGGTTCTTAGGGGAGGAAAATAACTTTTCCTTTATACTTCTGAGTTCTTAGCTTGGATCTTTGTAACAAAAGATAGACTAAGGAGAGAAACAGAAATGTATTAACTTGGATATATCTTATTATACATGGGGGAAAAGGAAAGAGTAACTGTCGAAGAGGTGGCTTAAAACTATTTCTTCTGTAGCATCTTCCCCCCAAAACAATAAATGTTTACAGAGTGACATGACAATGGAGAAAAACCTTGAGTCTTTAAGGGTACACATTCTGGGGAGGGAAAATATAGGGGAGGCTAATGGTAAATAAATATAGGGCAAAATAATGGCAGCTAGGTAGTGAACTTTGTTGCAGAGATTTCTCTGGTGCCCTCTGTAGACTGATAAGGGTCAGAAGTCATCGCTGGTGATTTACTTGTCCTTTCTGACAGAGGGGAAGAGGGGAACCTTTATAAATTTACATCCTGCTTTTAGGCAAATAGGGAGAAGGCAGAGCTTTTCTTGGATCTGTTTCTTCTCAGTTGCCTTTAGCTTAAAACAATCCTTGTACATTGTGGCATATTTTGGAGTAGCATATTCTGCTGCCCTTAAGATTCCTCTAATTTTCTATCTATATTCTACTTCTTTAATGGTTGGTTCATAAGTAGCGTGCTAATCTGCTGGAAACTGTTTGCTGATGGGTTACTGAGAATCTTTCAATTAGCCTTTCCTGAGTTTTCTCTGAACCAGATGCCACAGACCTCTTGAGAATTGCGTTAAGTGTAGTCATTGAGGAAATCCACGTAGATAGGAGTAGATAGGAAAGGGGCAGGCTAGAGATTAAGCAGGAGACTTTGGCTTAACATAGTCTGGCTTTGTTACGCCACTTGGCAAATGACCTCTGGTAAATTACTCCCCTTCTCAAACCTTAGTTCTTCCTTTGACAAATAGGAAAAGTAATAGGATTTTTCCCATAATTTGTAGGGCTTAATGAAAATGCATATATGACACTTTTCTTTTTTTTTTTTTTCTTTTACTTTTATTTGCTGGATATTTACTACTCTGTGGTAGGTACTAGGGATACCTAGTGAATAAGATAAAAATTCAGCACACAGTTGAGCTTCTTTCTTAATGGAATGAGTTCAGTACTTGATATACATAGTAATTTTGTATAAGAAGTTATTATATAACATACAGTTTATATAACAGTAGAACTTACTGTGCAATAAAATAATAGCGCCATATTGTTCTCTTGGGGCTGAAAATACCTGGGGAAATGAGAATTCTAATTATCTCCTTACACATCCATACCTTATGGCTCCTGCTTCATCAGTGCTCAAAGGAAGGAACTGCCAAGAGTTTCAGATGACAGCTTGCTGCGCTGGCACTTATTATTCAGATGCTAATGGATAAATTCTTTGGCTTTTGTACTTGGGAGCAGATTTAACATGTCTTCTTAGATTTCATTCATAATCTTAGTCACAAGTTCTTTTTAGCTTCTTTGAGAAGTCTGTAATTTTAGAAGCTCTAGCTCCTGAATCATAATGTGGGAGACATGAGTTGATTAGCAAAAATAATGTTAAGAGTGATTTCATTTTAATTATGGTGTGTCAAGTCTAAAGAAGACATTTACAATTTTAGGGCTATCTGTAGCACCTTGACATTGCTCTAAGCAATAAGGCCAGTCATAGCTATATCAAAATGGAGATTTAAAAAAATCATTTATTTGAGTCTTCCAGCTGAAATTGATGGGGAGAAGGAACTGGTGATCATTACTTAAAATGGCCTAAAATATATTTTACTATGTGGCCACCACCTCTGGGTTTTCTGCTGTCATTACCTCTTTTTCCCCATTCACCGTATTGGCCACTTTTCATGCTTTTGCCCCTTTGCATAAGGTGTTTTCTCCAGGATTACCCTACCTCCTCCTCATGGGGCACTGTTAACTCCCCCTTCAGTACTGTAGACTGAGTCTTCTATGACTCCCTCCCATTCCCCTGGGGCAACTGCTGCTTCTGTGTGATCTCCTTGCATTTGGTACTTTAGGTGTTTTCTTTAGTCTGTAATTCTTCACACTATTTTTGGGCCTGTGTTCTTCATTGGATCCAAAGCATTAATAACAATCTTTTTCATGACATTATAAGGAAATCGTGGTTTTTAAATATTATAAACATTAATTTTTGTTAGGAAAGCAGAGAGCATGTTGATTATTGTTTGTTACTATTTAGTATCTTTTATCCTAGCATCTTAATTCCACAAATTTTGATTTATTTATAAACTATTACAGCTCACAAATATTCATGATATTGGTGTAAAATAATAAAAATAAGTATAGCTTAAATACTGGTTTAAATTGCATCCTTGATGCTGTTAATTGGAAGATGTATTATTATTTTATGTGCCACTAAGAAAGTAAAAACAATTGCCAATTACACTCACACTGTGCTAAGGTCTCATTGACTCTAAAATGAATCTCAGTGTATTATTCTAGAAGGCACATCAGGATGTTAAAATGTATAAAAATGTTCACTTTGAAGTCGATGATACATGTAAACAAGATGTAAGAACTCACTTGAACAAAATGAAAGATTTGTTTGTTTTCCTTTCCTTCATTTCCTTTGGTAGATGTGTTAATGAGCAGTAAAGTCCTCATAAATGCCAGTCAGCTAAAAGATGGAGGACCTGACAAAGGATTTGGGAGCTCAACAGATTACATAATCCACTCCTGTAATATGAAAAATAATCTACTTTAAGGGAATTGCAAGTAGAGAATTCATTAGCTGTATTATTTATACATACAATTATGGATAAGTGTCTCATAATGTCTGAAAACTTTGTACATTCCCTTTTGTTGGCCAAGATCATTTTCAGGTGTGGATGTGAGTGGAATAATAGTGGTGGAGTGCAGTTTAGATGGAAACCTTCCAGGCATTTACAATTATAAGTGTTTTTTTAAAATTATTAACTGGCCCTGCGAGTTTGTGAGTGTTTCATTTTTCTTTCTCCAGATTCAATGTCTGACTTATAATGAATGCCATGAGAAGAAATACAATTCAGTTTCTAGCTGATTTAGAACTGGATCAGATACTTTATTGAGGGATGCCAATCTTGAGTGTGTTATGCTTTGTTCTTTGTATCAGTCTGTCTGTCCGTTTGTCTGCCCATCTGTTTTAAGATTGTGTTTCTGTTCATACAGAGTATGGTATCATTAGAAGCAATATTGTGCTTCTATTATGCAATATTGACATAGAACGTTTTAAAGATTAATTGGAAAGAAGCTTAGAACACTCTGAAATTGTGATGGTTTAGTTTGTGTGCATGTGCACACATTTTATGGGTAACTATTTTCGTGACACAGGAAACAGCACAGTGAATGGCTTTTTAAGTTTATGTTAGAAACAGTTAATTGTGTAACTTCTTTGTGCCAGGTCTTAGGTTGAATTTTCAAGTTAATAGGATGAATAATTTATGTTTTCAGCGTACCTAACATTTATAAACTGTTAGATATATATAGCTATTATTAGAAAAAGGAATTGAATACCATGGTTTGCAGGTGAGAATGATTAATGGGTAAAAAGAAAAGACATAGGGAAAGTGGAGGGGCAAAATGCAAAGTATTTTCTGTTGGTTTTGAAAGATAAGCAGGTCTTTAGCAGGGACAGGAAACTACATTTGTTGAATATTTACTTACATTGTACTAAGCTCTATACAGCTCTTTATATGTATAATCTTACTGAGTCTCGCGTTATTACAGCCCACACTTTGCAGGCTCAGAGATGTTAAATAAATTTTCCAAATATTTCATTCATGCAGCTAATAAGTGAGAAAACTCGGATTTGAGCTAGGTCTGTCTGATTCCAATCACTGTGCCTAATCACTGTGTCTTATCACTGTACTTAATCATATGTTCCTAATCACTGTACTATTCTTAAAGGTATTCAAGACAGAGGAAAAACCATGAACAAAGACCTGAGAACTATGACAGTGCCTGATAGCTTCACAGAATTGGGATCAGCCTGCCAGACTAGAGCCCAGGTATAGCTGGACACTTTGTCTCTGACAGTCTCTGTCAAATCAGAATATGATGTCCAGTCATTTAATAGTTTTTTGATCAGTGTTACTGAGCATCTACTGTGCGCCAGGCAGTTTGCTTGATGCTGGGGATTCAGAAATGAGTACATGCTCTTGCCTTTAAAAGCTGAGTCTAATAATACAACTGAGACTTTCAGTTATGATTTCTTGCTTTGCACATTTGCCTAGAAAGTAATTCCTCAATATAAATGTTTAGATTGTTGAATTATCTTATAGTTTCATAACTATGTTAGGTACATGTCCTCTGTTTGGAATTTTTCCCCCAAAATTCCTGTGTTGGAAACTTTATTCTCTAGCATGGCAGTGTTGGGAGATGGGGTGCTTAGGTCATGAGGGCCTGCCTGGGAGGCCCTCACTAGATATTTGATGCTGGTTCTTTGATCTTGGACTTCTCAGTTTTCAGACTCTAATGCATTTCTGTTAAATTACCTAGTGAATGGTATTCTGTTATAGCAGCACAAACAGAGTGAAAATTTTCTCTTTCTCTCTGCACACACACACACACACACACACACAAACACACTCTATATAGACATACATTTTGTGTGTGTGTATACACACACTATATATATAGAGATGTAGTTTCATAACTTTATTCTGAAATTAATTGAAGCACGTAATTTTGATACCTTTTATCTTTAATTTTTTTTTTCTAAAAAAGAGGCCCCCTTATTTTTCTTGTTGAACTACGACTACTTTGATATACTTGGTTCTCATAATTTCAGTGCTGAAGCTGTTGACTTAAAAAGTGCATTGCTCATGCTGTTAAAATTCTTAATTAAAAGTTTCATAAATGAGTATCAAATGAATCTGTGACTACATGAATGTAAATGCAACACTGCTTTCCTTTAACTAATATGTAGCTGGTGTCGTTTCTTCTCCCTCCCCAACAGAACAGAAATATTTTTAAGTGTACCTCAGCCTGTTAATAATTTTCCAATCTATTTTAATCTTCTGTAATTACTCATAAATTTCCCATCTTCACTTGTTTTTAACAAAGCTTTTGAATGTGGTACATATTTAGTATAAACATTTATCTGATATAAAGGTAAATACAGAGAAAGTTAATTTTCCCTTCTGCTCTTCATTTCTACTCTCCTACGGTATGTTTTTGACATGTTACACCTTTTCTATATTCATTTCTACTAACTATTGATAAAGAGAACTGTTGTATGTAAGTATTTTAAAAAGATGAATAGAATTGGAAATTGGGATGGGTATGAGTAAAATTTTTTTTTTTTAGAATAAAAAGAATAAAAGAGAGAAAGAAAGAGGAAGAGATTTTAGAAAAAGAAAAGGAGAAAGAAAGAAACAGCAAAAGAAAGAAAAAAAATGAAAGAGAGAAAGAAAGGGGAAGAGATTTTAGAAAAGGAGAGAGAAAGAAACAGCCAAAGAAAGAAGAAGAAGGAAAGAAAAAGAATGAGAGAGAGAAAGAAAGAGGAAGAGAAAGAGGGAGAGAGAATGGGATTCTTGTTTTATTGCTCAGGCTAAAATACAGTCTAAAAATGGGTATTAAAAACCTCTTTTATGCCAATAATTGTGTTTAACAATGGAGACAGGAAGGAATAGGGGATGAAAATAACAAATAAGCAGCCAACCAATATTTTATTTAGACCTGTGAAA
>PVKP010008949.1:0-70421 GCA_004027715.1 Plecturocebus donacophilus | reverse complement strand
AAGAAGAAGAAGAAGAAGAAGAAGAAGAAGAAGAAGAAGAAGAAGAAATGGGGCTCCCTGCCCCATTTCTCTGGCATCCAGTGTCTTCATACTATTTAGGACTCTCCACAGGGTGAGGATGTGGGTGGGGAGTAACAAATAGGTCTTGTGTTCACAACTGAATTTTCTATGTTCCAGAATTTTATCTATCCTTCTCCCAGATTTTAGAATTTCACCCACATCACCCTAACTCTATTCTAAGGATGTGAGATCTCAGTGAACAATGAAAGTTGGATGAAAGCAATATGACTTAATTCAATAAGAAATATGAGTAAATGAGAAATAGTTCCTGAACTTTCCTAGAAGTAACTACAGGAGAGTGCTTTGTTAAACCATATGCAAACTTTCTGACCAATTTGTAGACTTTCTGACTGTGAAAAAATAAAGTGAAAACAATAATAACAATGCAGCAGGGTGAGAGGAGATATTTTTCATTCAGAATATCACCAGAGGCAAATCCTGCCTAGGAGTGGGCTCCAGTGAATACCTTTAAGCTGCTACTGCTTTTTGTACCTTCCTCCTTTCTTTTTTCCCCATTTGCTACCTAGGAGCCTACAGATTTTCTCCAAACACAGTCAGATTTTTAAGAAAATAATAGCAGGGAGGGGGCATCCCATGGGATAGCATGGGGCTAGGTTAACCAACTAAGGGTTTTGTATGTGTTGGTCTCAATTAGTGTATCATTGTAAGCAGGGTGTGAAAATCAGGGACTGTTGTAGAGTCTTGAAGGCAATGAGCTTCCCAGTAGCTGGATTGGAAATCTCAACCTGAATGTAGTGTTACAAGTGGTCATTCTGGGACATGGATAGGGAGTTTTTATTGTTGTAGAACTTATTTTTTTCAAGAGGGTGGCCAGCTCCTTCTCCAAGGTAACCCTGAACATTAGCAATGACAGATGTCCCCAAGTCTGGGAGTTTCCATAGTCTGTGCAGGCACCCAGAGGGAAAGAGGGAGAGTGTGTTTGTATCTTGAGAATAAATGGGATGAGGTGAATAGCCACTTTTCTCTAGTGAAATTACTTCACACCTCAACAAAGTAAGGCCATCTCTCTGTTCCAATTTGTGGCAGAAGAGTCCAATCAGAGTCTTACATCTTTACGTCAGAGATGTTTCTGACCATGAATTATCTTTATACCTCTATGCACACAAACTAGAAAATCTAGAAGAAATGGGTACATTTCTGGACATATACATCTTCCCAAAACTGAACCAGAAATAAATTGATTCCCTGAACAGACCAATAACAAGCTCTGAAATTGAATTAGCAATAAATAGGCCACCAACCAAAAAAAAAGCCCATAACCAGACATATTCATATCCAAAATTCTACCACATGTATAAAGAAGAACTAGTAACATTGCTACTGAAGCTATTCCAAAAAATTGAGAAGGAGGGACTCATTCTCAGCTCATTTTATAAGACCAGCATCATCCTGATGCCAAAACCTAGCAGAATGATAACAAAAAATGAAAATGTCAAGCAAATATCCTTGACAAACATCGATGCAAAATTCTGCAACAAAATACCAATAAATCAAAATCTATAACACATCAAAAAGCTAATTCACCTATGATCAAGTATGCTTTATCTCTGGTATCCAAGTTTGTTTTAACATATGTAAATCAATTAATGTGATTCATCACATAAACAGAACTAAAAACAAAAAAGGACATGATCATCTTTAGAGATCTTTAAAATATGCTTTTGATAAAGTTCAATAGCCCCCATGTTAAAAATCATAAACAAACTAAGTATTGAAGAAATACATCTCAAAATAATGAATCACTTATGACAAACCCAGAGCCAACATTATACTGAGTGGGCAAAAGCTGAAAGCATTCTCCTTGAAGATGGTAACAAAACAAGACAATTATGCCGACTCTCACCACTCCTATTTAATATAGTGCTGGAAGCCCTGGCCAGAGCAATCAAGAAAGAGAAAGAGAAAGAAATAAAAGACATCCAAATAAGAAAAGAGAAAGTTACACCATGCCTGTTTATAGACAACATGATTCTATATCTAGAAAAAAGCCATAGTCTTGGTCCAAAGGCTCCTTGAGCAAAGTTTTGGGATACAAAATCAATGTACAAAAATCAGTAGCATTTCCATACACTAACAGGATCTAAGACAACAGAGAAATCAGAAATGCAATATCATTCACAATAGTAAAAAAGAATAAAATGTTTAGGAATACAGCTAACCAGAGAAATGAAAGATTCCTACAATGAAAATTACAAAACTCTGCTCAAGGAAATCAGAGATGATACAAACAAGTAGAAGAAAATGTCATTCTCTTGAATAGGAAGAATCAGTATCTTTAAAATGGCCATACAGTCCATAGCAATTTACAGTTTCAATGCTATTCCTATTAAACTACCAATTACATTCTACACAGAACTAGAAAAAACCCTTATAAAGTTCATGTGGAATCAAAAAAGAGCTTGAATAGCAAAGGCAATCCTAAGTATCAAGAATAAAGCTGGAAGAATCTCATTGCCCAACTTCAAATTATGCTATAGGGCTACAGTAACCAAAACAGCATGGTACTGGTACAAAAACAGACATATAGAGCAATGAAACAGAATGGAGAGCCCAGAAATAAAGTTACACACTTACAGCTATCTGATCTGTGACAAAGCTGATGAAATCAAGCAACAAGGAAAGGCCTCCCTATGTAATAAATGGTGTTGTGTTAACTAGCTAGCCATAGGCAGAAGACTAAAATTGGACCCCTTTCCTAAAAGCATATGTAAAAATTAAATCAAGATGGATTAAAGACCTAAATGTAAAATCTAAAGCCATAAAAACCCTGAAAGATAACCTGGAAATATCATTTTGGACATAGGAACTGGCAAGGATTTTCTGCCAAACACCAAAATCAATTACAAGTAAAACGGGAATTGAAAAATTGAATTTAATTAAACTTAAGAGTTGCACAGGAAAAGAAACTATCAACAAAGTAAATAGACAACCTGCAGAATAGGAGAAAATATTTGCAAACTATACCTCTCACAAAGGTCTAATATCTGGAATATATAAGGAACTTAAATGTACGAGCAGAAAACAATCCATTACAAAATGAACAACACATTAACAAATACTTTTCAAAAGACATGCATGATGTCAGCAAGCATATGGAAAATGTTCAATATCATTAATTATTAGAGATATGTAAATCAAAACCACAGTGAGAGATCATCTCACACCAGTCCGAATGGCTATTACTAAAAAGCCAAAAAATAAAAGATGCTGGTGAGGTTGTGGAGAAAAGAAACACTTACACACTATTGATGGAAGTGTAATTTAGTTCAACCTTTGTCGAAAGCAGTGTGGCAGTTCCTCAAAAATCTCACAACAGAACTACCATTCGACCCAACAATTCCATTATTGGGTACTTATCCAAAGGTATATAAGTCATTCTATCATTGAAATACTATTCACAGTAGCAATTACATGGAATCAACCATATGTCCATCAATGATAGAGTAGATAAAGAAAATGTGGTACATATGCACCATGGACACTACGCAGCTGTACAAAAGAATGAGATTATGTCCTTTACAGGAACATGGATGAAGCTGGAGGTCATTTTCTTTAGCAAACTAATGCAGGAACAGAAAACCAAATACCACACAATCTCACTTAAAAGTGGGAGCTAAATGATGAGAACACATTGACAGAAAGAGAGGAACAATTAATACTGGGACCTACTTGAGTGTGAAGAGTGAAAGGTGGGAGAGGATCAGAAAAAACAACTATTAGCTACTAGGCCTAGTACCTGTGTGATGAAAAAATCTGTACAACAAACCTCCGTGACATGAGGTTACCTATATAACAAACATGTACATGCACATGTGACCCTAAAATAAAAATTAAAATATTTTAAAAATGAAAAATTAAATATTTTACACACATAGAAAATGAGATTTCTTCTTTCTCTTAGAATATTGTTAGCTTGACAACACTGGTCCACATTCTAATATGGCGATAGTCCATGAAAACTGAGAAGGAGCTGATGCTTTAGACTGGATTAGTGCTCTTTAATACACCACTATCTTTTCTGATCCATTTTCTGTTATATTTCCTGGCTGCCCCCAGTAATATGAAAGTTTGATACATTTTGGCTAACAAACTTCATGTTTATCTTCAGAGAAAAAGAAAAAAAAACCTATCTCTAAGTATTGTTGGGGATAGGTGAGGCCTGCAGCTTGTAGAAAATAGATACCTCATGTTTACCTTCAGAGAAAAAGAAAAAGAAAAAAAAATCTCTAAGTTTTGTAGGGGATGGGTGAGATCTGCATCTTGTAGAGGATAGATGTAATCTGAGAAACAGGATTATTTCATGGCCTGTTAGTTGCCTACATTTATAGTTTGTTTAAGAATGAAAATCATGACATTTAAGCTTAATGGGGAAGTGTTTAACCTCACCCCAACCCTTGTTCCTCCAGGGATCTTGCCCATTTATATGTGAAGAGTGAGCGTCCATGTGATATAATGCCTGAAACACAGAGCAAGGTGTCAAAAGAACTTAGTTTTCATTCTAGATTTGTTTTTGACTAGTAAAAATGGTAATAATCATCATAATAAATCATCTTTATTTGATATTCAAGAACATTCAGCCTTTTTTTACCCACATTATGGCTTTTTTAGAGTTACTGGGATTTATGACTAAGTCAGTTTCTTTCTTTAGGTTTTAATTTCCTCTCTATACGAAAATAAATTAAGTTACTCTAGGGGGCATTTTAAAACTAAGTCTGTACAATATTTAAGATTCCATTATGTGAATATAATTGTGTCAGGAGATGTATGACAGTAAAAAAACAATTTATAATATGACCTAAGACCTAAGTACTTATGTAATGTAATTATTCTTGCTAACCGGCATGAATCCATGGCAAGATGTTGAAAAAAATTGAATTTGATTACAGGACTCCAAAAAATGTATGTAACTCTTATGCACAAAGCAATAAATCTGGAATGTTTATGCATCATGACATAACTAGGGTAGGGGTGGCATGGATGGGAAGAGTGGATATTTTAAAGTAAGCAACATACCTATAATTCCTCAAATCTAAACACAGTCATGTGCTGCTTAATGATAGAATGTGTTCTGAAAAATGTGTCATTAAGTGGTTACATCATTGTGAGAATATCATAGAGTATATTTACACAAACCTAGATGGTATAGTATACTATATACCTAGGCAATATGGGATAGCCTATTGCTCCTAGGCTACAAACTTTTACAGCATGTCACTACTGACTACTGTAGGCAATTGTAACAAAATGGTAAATATTTGTGTATCTAAAAATATCTATAGAAAAGCTACTACAAACAAATGGTATAAAAGATTAAAAATGGCACATCTGTACGGGAAGCTTACTATGAATAAAACTTGCAGGACTGGAAATTGCTCTGGGTGAGTAAGTGAGTGGCAACTGAATATGAAGTCCTAGGGACATTATTGTACACTATTGTAGACTTTATCAACAATGTACACTTAGATTATAGTAAACTAAAAAGCATCATTTGTACTAAGATGTTACAATGATTATGATGTCACTAGGCAATAGAAATTTTTTAGCTCCATTATAATTTTATAAGACCACCATCATATATGTAGTCCATTGTTGACCAAAACTTTATTAGGAGGTGCATGACTTGTATGTAGCCATTCTTTTTTGTTCTCATGCAAAGACTTGCTTTTAAACAACGGTATGCACTATGTACATACAGGCAGGCATGTCACTCATTCATCCATACATGCATTCACAATCACGGTATATTGATTAAGCTTCTATGATGTGACAGGTATTGTGCATACTCCAGACACTATGATGAACAGGAAATAAATCTCACCCCAAGAAACTTAGAAATTAATCTTATTCTTATTCTCATTACTAGTCAACAAATTGAGCTTTTCCTTGACAGCTGAGAAACTGAATTATTGACTAGTTACTCTGACAAGTTGCTAAGGCAAAACATGGTCCAACATCCAAGGCTGTAAACTGGATATTATTACTTCATAATGCCAACATTTTAAAGGGAGAAGGGATATTCTATGTTGTGTGTGTATACGTGTGTGTGTGTGTGTGCACGTGCACACATGCACATGTGTTCAGAATCCTCTTTTTAATATTTTAACCGTTGTTTTCAATCATATCTGATGAAAGTAAAGAAAAAAAGAATATCGATTCCTTTTATTTGTCTAGTTTTTTATAATACTCAAATGCCTTTCACATTCATTATCTACTGGATTTTCACAACAGTCTTGTTTAGTTACATAGGGCAGGTGTTGCTGTCAGTATTTCATATAGGAAAAAACTGAGGTTTACAGAAGTTATGTGACTTTGCCAGAGTTAGTAAATAATATTATATGTCTCCTAGTGTAACCAACCATCCCAGTCTATCTGGGATCGATGGAATTTTCAGAATATGGAACTTTCAGTTACAAAAGCAGAATAGTTCAAAACAATGCACTATGAATTGATTGCTGTAATATCCTTCACCAAATAGACTCAAATTCAGATCTAATCTCTGATTTATAACTTACTAGGGATTTTATCTTAGGTAGGTTTTTCAACCTCTCTCAGCTTTTATTTGATCAAGTAATAAAATTGGAATAGTATCTTTCTCACAATGTTATGATAGATTAACAAGGTGATGGTTGTAAAGGCAGCCAGCCTAGATTAGGCATATGGAAGCTGGCCTAGATTAGGCACTCAATAATTATTGGTTCCCTTTCTCTTGTCAATAAACTGCTACTCTTCACTCCATATTATGATATCTCAAGTAAGCTTGCTCACCTTGGGCATAGTCTCCTATTACCTAGAAACATCATAAAACATCTCCTGAATAGAGTCCTTTGTGATAAAGTCTCTTATTGCTTTGGAATTGAGAAATTGTGTATGCCTTGGTGCTGGCTGGGACCACATGTAGGCTGCTGGTGGTGCGGGCCATTCTTTAGAAGACATGAAAGTTCATTCATTGTTTCTGCCCTATGTCTTTTATGTGGATATCAGTATGTTTACACAGCATACTAATGGATTTTCCAACCTTGTCTGCTGCTGTTTTTCAGAGCCAAGAGGACAAATGAGAGAGAATGAGCTGAGTCAAAAAGTGTGGGAACACAGCAAGCAATTCTGGCCTTTTGCTACTGTTTCCCAACAAGCGCTGGCTTGCACCTCCAGCCTTCCCCATCGTTTCCCCTAGCCTTACTTCTGGTAGTTTCTTTAACTTTTTTTCCTTCCACCTCAAATGTTCTCACATTCCCTGTACTCCCTCATTTATTCTCTCTTCAACCCAGCCCAATTCAGTCTTCAAGACTTAAGTCAGACCCTGCCTTCTCAAGGAAGTCTAATCCACACTCCAGTGTTGCTTACATCTTCCCCTGCTCAATGAAACTTCAAAAACATCATCAGAACTCCAGAGGTACTTGTTAATAGCTTTCCCCTGTTAGTGATACCTTCTCAATGCAATTATTGTAACCAGGGATGGTTCTTACCTTCTGTGTTCACCCCAGCATCTGGCACTAAGCAGATTTAACAATAGAGATTTGTGGGTAAATTGATCAAGGCCACTGCACAAATCTCTTCCCTGTGCCCACACCATGTATACTTTACTGACCTGGGAAGCCCTTATACTCAGTGAATTGCTGTGTTTCACTTATGCTGTCTCTCATTGCCCCAGACTTAGGCTAGAAGCTCTTAAGTTGTCTTTAGGGCAGGGTCTGCACATATTCTATATATGGTCTGAGTAGTTCCAAAAAGGTTCTCCTGCTTTTCCTAAACTTGCTTCTTATTCTATGAAGCCCTCTTGTTTTATTCAGGATGCCAAGAACAATCACACAAGCACATCTCTAGATCTGGGCAACATGAAAATAAACTTATGTGGAAGACATAGTATTTTGTTTTTAAAACCCTGGAATCAAATAAAATCTCAAATCTGCCTTATTAGACATGTGGATTTAGAAAAGTTCTTAATCTTTCTAAGTCCAGTTTATCTCCTCTGTAAAATAGGGATAATAGTAACTTCCTAATAGGCTTATTGAGAATTGAGCGAGTTTTTACATGCTGAGCACTTGCTATAGTGCCTCATTCATAGTATCTGCTCGATACAATGTGAGATATTTTTATTTATATTAATATTTAAATGGCTTATAGTCACACCTTGACTAGGTTATAGGCTTAGATAAACAGAAAAAATTATAGAGCATAGAGTATTTGGTACCTGTTCAAGATTAAAGAAGCTCTGGGCAGGAGAAAACGAGGAATGGAAAAGTTATCTGAGGCAGGAAAAAAGACCTAACTACTTATTTGTCTGCATCTGTCATCAACCAGCTCTCACAGTGAGATTCAACTGCCCTTCACATGAAGAGGCTGAAAGAGAGTGACATAAAACACTGGTTGACAGTAGGTAATTGCCATCTCCAGTTCTTCAACTGAATTGCAGTATGTCATAAAGGGGTCTTTGTTTCTTTTGGTTCTATCAGTCTACTAGTAAAGAAACAACCTTAAGTAATACAGGGAGATGGTTAATTTGAAGAAACCAGTTTTCATGGCCTCAGGTTATCACACTTCATGTAGTACCTGAGACATTTGCCACCCATTTTCTGCCAGCTACATCAAGTTCTATCTTTTTGGTTTCTATCATAAGAAAACTTCTGCTAGTTTCTATATCTGGCCAAGAAAAGATTATTGTGCAACTACTACATGCCAGAATTATACTCTTGTACTTTTATTTTAACCAGAATTAGAACTGTGAAAAAGAGAGATATGGCCTCTACTTTCATAGAGTTTATCTTCAGGTAGAAGATGAAGAAGTGAAAATAAAAAATTATAAGCCAGTGAGTTAAATGATGTCAGCATGGAAGTATGGGTGCTATCGCAGAAGGCAGAGGAATCATCTATTCAATGTCAGGCAGGACGAGAGGATTGATATAAAGAAAGTCTTCTTGAAATAATTGATACTTAAATTCTGACCTAAAGGAGGGGCTACAGATTAGCCAGTTGTAAAAGACTGAGATCTGGAGAGAAGAGGAGAGAGTATTTAGGATAAGGAACTAGTGTATGTGAAAGCCCAGAAGTTAAAAAAATAATTGTGGCACATCTGAGAAATTAAAAGTATTTTCATGTGATTGGGATAAAGAGTATGAAGGGTGCAGTGTCAACAGATGGGACTTGAGAGACAGGGGCCAGATTATATAGGGCCTTGTAGGTTATGTTAGGAAGTTTGGAAGCTACGTTTATAATAGTAAGGCATTGATGCGTTATAAGACAATCATTAGATTTATGTTTTAGAAATATTCTTTCTACTATATTGTGTAGGATGAAATGGAAAATGTCGTAAGTGGAATCACAGAGATAAATCAGGAAGTTTCCAATGCAGTAATTAGGCAAGAGCTAGTGGCGATCTCAATTATTGTGGGCAAAGAAAAACAAATACATATTTGAGAAGTATTTAGAAGGTAGAATCAAAATAATTTGTTGATTGATTGGTTATAACGGATGAGATAATGGAGTCAGGTTTTGAGCTTGTACAATTGGTGAATGGAGATTCCATTATTAACTGTGGCAAACACAGTTAATTTGCTAAAGGGATTTATTGTAACATTTGTATTTTTACAGGTGCTTTTTGAAAACACTTAAAGGTGAGAATATCAGGTAATAAGGAAGGACACTGAGGGACTGTTTTTTAGATTGATTTTTGGTCCAAGGCAATTCTAGCTCCTTTCATATCACATGCAGTTGGATCTACAAGTCTGGACTTGTGTGTAAAACAATAAAGCTTATCATGAATCAGACCTATGTTTCTCAAACTGCATTCAGATGAATTCTGGAAATTCTGCATAGATACTTCAGAAGCTGCTATGTAGAGCAATAAGAGGGAGGCAGTGGATAAGGCCCACCACCACCTCAGCTTCATCCAGAGGAAGTATCAGTTTTATATACTTGTTTTGCATGTAAGATTTCAGGTGCATAATTGCTCCACTTCTAAAGTAAAAGTTTTGAAACTGCTGGATTAGAACACAGTCTGTAAGCATGGTCATTCATTTCACCAACAGTTTCTGAAAGCTACCATGTTCCACTATGCTGAACTATGCTGTGGGATTTTAAGTGATGAATTCCTTTCAATCTTGTCCTCAAAGAGGTTTTGTAAGGCACATTTATGGACAGCCATATAATGCAAGGAATAAAGACTAAATTTTGTAAAAGAAATATGGCAAAAGTGCCCTGGAAGTCCTGATGAGAGAAAGAGGGAGGGAAGGAATAAGAGTAGGGGGTGAAGAGAGAGAGAGAGAGAGAGAGAGAGAATTAGGTAGACAGTGATAATAGAGTTGTCTCATCAATAATAGTACACTTTGGACATGCAAAAACAGGGATGGAGGGGTAGGCATGAGACACGAGGCAGAGAGAAAAGCCTAGGTAAGGTCATGGAGGAACAAGTTTGGAGGATGTGTGGAAAGAATTGAATATTTTAGTTTAGAGTGGGTAGCGTACAAGATGAGAGGGAGCAGTATGAGGCAAGACTGAAAAGTGGTTTGAGACCAGGCTGTGAAGGCCTCTGTTGAGAGGCTAAAGTCCTGGGGTGTAGAAGGCCAGTGAATGCTTCTGAGCAGGACATTGATATTGACTAGAGAGATTATTTTTATCAGGTCTGATTAAACTGAGTTCATGATAAGCCACTGATTATGCACTCTACAAAATAGAAAATATTAGTGTGTGCACAAGCCATAATATCATCCTGCCTTTGCATGCTGATGTGGTCTAATAAAAATCTTTTCCTGGAAGAAACATTTGCAATGTAGTCCCCCACCAACCCAAGCATGTCATATTGATTACCATAAAGTGGTTGGCATAGAAATGCATAATTATTTTGTCTTTTTTTCTAGGATTGAGTGGTAGGAGATGACAAAAGTGGAAAAATCTGATTTAGGAAATGAGAGAAAATAGCAACAATTTACCAGCAATTAGACAATTTTAAAAAGACCTGAAGATTTCCCTTCAAACAGTTAACTTTTGAAATGTCCTCTCAAGTATTCCTCTAGGAATTGATCACACTGGCACAGATCTGAGAAGGGTAATTAATACACCTGCATTTCACTTAGAAAATGTGC
The DNA here is from genome assembly GCA_004027715.1 of Plecturocebus donacophilus. NCBI lineage: Eukaryota > Metazoa > Chordata > Mammalia > Primates > Pitheciidae > Plecturocebus > Plecturocebus donacophilus. The sequence continues at coordinate 59,265 of PVKP010008949.1, read as the reverse complement.
CAGAAAGAGTAAAAAGAAATAAACAAAGCCCCCAAGAAATGTGGAATTATGTAAAAAGACCAAATCTATGTTTGATCTATATACCAGAATGTGATGGGGGGAATGAAACCAAGTTGGAAAACACTCTTCAGGATATTATCCAGGAGAACTTCCCCAATGTAGCAAGGCAGGCCAACATTCAAATTCAGGAAATACAGATAACACACAAAGATATTCCTTGAGAAGAGCAACCTCAAGGCACGTAATTGTCAGATTCAACAGGGTTGAAATGAAGGAAAAAATGCTAAAGGCAGCCAGAGAGCAAGGTCGGGTTATCCACAAAGAAAGCTCATCAGACTCACAGGGGATATCTCAGCAGAAACTCTACAAGCCAGAAGAATGTGGGGGCCAATATTCAACATCCTTAAAGAAAAGAATTTTCAACCTAGAATTTCATGTTCAACCAAACTAAGCTTTATAAGTGAAGGAAAAATAAAATCCTTTCCAGACAAGTAACTGCTGAGAGATTTTGTCACCACCAGGCCTGCCTTACAAGAGCTCCTGAAGGAAGCATTAAACATGGAAAGGAACAACTAGTACCAGTCACTGCAAAAGCATACCAAATTGTAAAGACCATCGACACTATGAAGAAACTGCATGAACTAATGAGCAAAACAACCAGCTAGCATCAAAATGGCAGGATCAAATTCACACATAACAATATTAACCTTAAATGTAATTGAGCTAAATGTCCCAATCAAAAGACACAGCTGGCAAATTGGATAAAGAGTCAAGACCCACTGGTGTGTTGTATTCAGGAGACCCATGTCATGTTCAAAGACACACATCAGCTCAAAGTACTGGAATGAAGGAAGATTTACCAAGCAAATGGAGAGAGAGAGAAAAAAAGCAGAGGTTGTAATCCTAGTCTCTGTCAAAACGGACTTTCAACCAACAAAGATCAAGAGACAAAGAAGGACATTACATAATGGTAAAGGGATCAATGCAAAAAGAAGAGCTAACTATCTTAAATATCTATGCACCCAATACAGGAGAACCAACATACATAAAACAAGTTCTTCATGACCTACAAAGAGACTTAGACTCCCACACAATAATAGTGGGAGACTTTAACACTCCACTGTCAATGTTAGATCAATGAGACAGAAAATTAACAATGAAATCAAGGACTTGAATGCAGATCTAGACCAAGCAGATCTAATAGACATCTACAGAACCCTCCACCCCAAATCCACAGAATATACATTATTTGCACCACATTGCACTTACTGTAAAATTGACCACATAATTGGAGGTAAATCACTCCTTACCAAAGCAAAAGAATGGAAATCATAATGAACAGTCTCTCAGACCACAGTGCAACAAAATTAGAACTCAAGATTAAGAAACTCACTCAAAACAGCACAACTGCATGGAAACTGAACAACCTACTCCTGAATGACTACTGTATAAATAATGAAATGAAGGCAAAAATAAAGATGTTCTTAGAAACCAATGAGAATGAAGACACCAAGTACCACAATCTCTGGGAAACATTTAAAGCAGTGTCTAGAGGGAAATTTATAGCACTAAATGCCCACATGAGAAGCGAGGAAAGATCTAAAATCAACACCTTAATTCACGATTAAAAGAACTAAAGAAGCAAGAACAAACAAACTCAAAAGCTAGCAGAAGACAAGAAATAACTAAGATCAGAGCAGAACTGAAGAGGCAGAGATGCAAAAAACCCTCCAGAAATTAATAAATCCAGGAGCTGGTTTTTTTGAAAAGATCAACAAAATAGATAGACCATTAGCCAGACTAATAAAAAAAGAAGAGAGGGAAGAATTGTAGAGATGCAATAAAAAATGATAAAGGGGATATCACCACCAATTCCACAGAAATACAAACTATCCTCAGAGATTACTGCAAACACCTCTATGCACATAAACCAGTAAACCTAGAAGAAATGGATAAGTTCCTGGACATTTACATCCTACCAAGACTAAACCAGGAAGAAGGTGAATCCCTGAATAGATCAATAACAAGGTCTGAAGTTGAGGCAGCAATTAATAGCCTACCAACCAAAAAAAGTCCAGGTTCAGATGGGTTCACAGCCAAATTCTACCTGAGGTACAAAGAGGAGCTGGTATAATTCCTTTTGAAACTATTCCAAATAATACAAAAAGAGGGAATCTTCCCTAACTCATTTTTTGAGACCAATATCATCCTGATACCAAAATCTGGCAGAGACACAACTAAAAAAAAATTTCAGGCCAATATCCATGATTAACATTGATGCAAAAATCTTTAATAAAATAATGGCAAACCGAATTCAATAGCACATCATAATGCTTATCCATGACCATCAATTCGCCTTCATCCCTGGGATGCAAGGCTGGCTCAACATATGTAAATCTGTAAATGTAATCCATCACATAAACAGAACTGAAGACTAAAACCACATGATTATCTCAATAGATGCAGAGAAGAACTTTGACAAAAGCCAACAGCCCTTTATGCTAAAAACTCTCAAGAAAGTAGGTATCAGTGGAACATATCTCAAAATAATAAAAGCTATTTATGACAAACCCACAGCCAATATAACACTAAATGGGCAAAAACAAGACAAGGATGCCGTCTCTCACCGCTCCGATTCAACATAATAGTGGAAGCTCTGGCCAGGGCAATCAGGCAAGAGAAAGAAATAAAGGGTATTTAAATAGATAGAAGGCAACTCAAATTGTCTCTATTTGAAGATGACATGATTTTATATTTAGAAGACCCCGTTGTCTCAGCCCAAATCTCCTTAAGCTGATAAGCAACTTTAGCAAAGTCTTAGGATACAAAATCAATGTGCAAAAATCACAAGCATTCCTATGCACCAACAACAGACAGAGAGCCAAATCATGAGCAAACTCCCATTCACAATTACTACAAAGAGAATAAAATACCCAGGAATACAACTAACAAGGAATGTGAAGGATCTCTCAAAGGAGAAATAGAAACAACTGCTCAAGGAAATAAGAGAGGACACAAAACAGATGGAAAAACATTCTGTGCTCCCGGTTAGGAAGAATCAATATGGCCATGTTGCTCAAAGTAATTTATAGATTCAATGCTATCTCCATCAAGCTACCATTGATTTTCTTCACATAATTGTAAAAAAATATCTTAAACTTCATGTGGAAGCAAATGAGAGACCACATAGCCAAGACAATCCTAAGCAAAACAAATAAACAAACAACAACAACAACAAAAAACAAAGCTGAAGGCATGACACTACCTGACTTCAAACTACACTACAAAGCTACACTCATCAAAACAGCATGGTACTGGTACCAAAACAGAGACATAGACCAATGGAACAGAACAGAGGCCTCAGAAGTAACACCACACATCTATAACCATCTTATCTTTGAAAAACTTGACAAAAACAAGCAATGGGAAAAGGATTCCTTATTTAATAAATGGTGTTGGGAAAACTGGCTAGCCATGTGCAGAAAGGTTAAGCTGGACTCCTTCCTTATGCTTTACACAATAATTAACTCCATGTGGTATAAAAATTTAAACATAAGACCTTACACCATAAAAACCCTAGAAGAAAACCTAGGCAATACCATTAAGGACATAGGCTTGGGCAAGTTCTTCATGACTAAAACACCAAAAGTAATGGCAACAAAAGCCAAAATAGGCAAATGGGATGTAATTAAACTTCAGAGCTTCTGCACAGCAAAAGCAACTATGATTAGAGTGAATTGGCAACAAATAGAATGGGAAAAAAATTGCAATCTATCCATATGACAAAGGGCTAATAATCAGAATCTACAAAGAACTTAAATACATTTACAAGAAAAAAACAACCCTATTAAATATTGGGTGAAGGATATGAACAGACAATTTTCAAAAGAAGACATTTATGCCACCAACAAACATATGAAACAAAGCTATCATCACTGATCATTAGAGAAATGCAAACAAAAACCACATCGATAAACCATCTCATGCCAGTTAGAATGGTGATTATTAAAAAAAATCAGGAGACAACAGAAGCTGGAGAGGTTCTGGAGAAACAGGAACACTTTTACACCGTTGGTGGGACTGTAAATTAGTCCAACCATTGTGGAAGACAGTCTGGTGATTCCTCAATGACCTAGAAATAGAAATTTCTTTTGACCCAGCAATCCCATTACTGGATATATATCCAAAGGATTATAAATTATTCTATTATAAGGACACATGCACACTTAGCTTCATTGCAGCACTGTTTACAATAACAAAGATGTGAAACCAACCCAAATGTCCATCAACAATAGATTGGATAAAGAAAATGTGGCACATATACACCATGGAATACTATGCAGCCATAAGAAAGGAAGAGTTCATGTTCTATGCAGGGATATGGATGAAGCTGGAAACCATCATTCTCAGCAAACTGACATGAGAACAGAAAATCAAACACCGCATGTTCTCACTCATAAGTGGGTGTTGAACAATGAGAACACACAAACACAGGGAGGGGAACATAACACACTGGGGCCTATCTGAGGGTGGGGGTCTAGGGGAGGGATAGCAGGGAGTGGTGGGGTTGGGGAGGGCTAACATTAGAAGAAATACCTAATGTAGATGATGAGGGGATGGATGCAGCAAACCACCATGGCACGTGTATACCTACGTAACAAATCTGCACGTTCTGAACATGTACCCCAGAACTTAAATATAACTTTAAAAATGTAAATTTTGCATTAGAAAAAGAAAATGTGCCAAGTGTTTCTTACTCCTTGAGCCATATAATTCCTGTCTTTCAGGCTGGAGTGCAATGGTGCAATCTCAGCTAACTGCAGCCTCCGCCTCCTGGGTTCAAGCGATTCTCCTGTCTCAGCCTCCCATGTAGCTGGGATTACAGGCACCCACCACCACACCCGGTTAAGTTTTGTATTTTTAGTAGAGATGGGGTTTCACCATGTTGGTCAGGCTGGTCTGGAACTTCTGACCTCAAGTGATCCACCCACCTTGGCCTCCCAAAGTGCTGGGATTACAGCCATGAGCCACCATGCCTGCCGAGCTATATAATTCTAATAGAGTCTTCTTAGGCTGGCTTGGGATTTACTTTGACATACGTAATTAATTACTATACTAATAAAAATTATAAAGACTATCTTTTTATATACATTTCCAGTCATTGCACAGTCCTCTTTTTTCTAAGTATGCAAACTCAGACCTCCATTTAATCCAAACATGAGTGTGTGGAAACCTGCTCATTGTAAATTGTGGATACCAAGAGGCTCTGTTATTCTCTAGTGTATTGCTGCCTTGTTGTGGTTGTCTAGTGTATTCCTGCTTTGTTGTGCTGTCTTCTGGGCACCTAGGCCTAATCCCTTCTCTTTGATAGTTAAGCATTTTTTTTTTTTTGATCTGAGAAAGCTGATGCCAGTGGCTATAAGCTTATTCATTGACCTTTCAATTGATGCTCACTTTTTAAATTACTCCAGCACTTTCCCTTTCTCTTCCATCTCTGTTCCTCTTCTTTCAGGATAATCTATTGAGCTGAATCTTTAATCACATCTCATACTTGATTCTACCCCCTCCTTGACATTCACCTCTTAGCCTCTACTCTCTGCAAATGCTCAGTTACCCTACATCCTGAAAAAAATTCACCTTCTTACTTCCCTCTCCCATCTTGGTAGCTCCCTTCATTGTTTTTAGAGCTTTATTTAGGTACAATCAATATACAAATAACTGCACATATTTAAATGTATACAATTTGATAATTTGGAACATTTACATACACCTGTGATACCATCACCACAATCAATGTAATAAATACATTCATCACCTACAAATATTTTCTTGTGCTCCTTTGCTTGTTTGCTGTCTTCATTCTTTCATTGCCAAAATATTCATGGTTTCCATTTGCTCACTCCTCCAAAATATTCATTGCTTCCATTTTCTCAATGCCCAGGTAGTAATGATAACTAATATTTAGTGAATGCTTTACATAATGTAATTTATTTAATCTTCACAATAAGTCCACAGGGTAGGTACTACTTATTATTACCCTATTGAAATGGTTTGGCTCTGTGTCCCTACCCAAATCTCACGTTTAATTGTAATCTCCACATGTTGAAGGAGTTGGCTGGTGGGAGGTGATTGAATCATGGTGTCATTCTTCCCTCTTGTTGTTCTCGTGACAGAGTTCTGATGATATCTGGTTGTTAGGAAGTGTATAGTGCTTCCCCCTTCATTCTCTCTCTCTCCCCTACCCTGCCATGGTAAAGATGTACTTGCTTCCTCTTTGCCTTCTGCCATGATATACGTTTCCTGAGGCCTCTCAGCCACGCTTTCTTTTCAGTCTATGTAACTGTGAGTCAATTAAACCTCTTTAACTAATAAATTACCCAGTCTCAGATAGTTTACAGCAGTGTGAGAATAGACTAATACACCTATAAATTTTACAAATGAAGAAACATAGCCATTAAGAGGTCAAGCAACTTGTTCAAAGTCACACAAACAGTAAGCAGTAGAACTGGCATTGTAATCCAAGGAGTTTACATCCAGAGTTGATGCTCTTTACCACTATACTGTGCTGTCTGCCAAGAACACTTTTGGAGATCAATAACCTTTTAGTCCAGTCGAGTCATTTCTATTTAGTGCATTTGTAACTGTTCTTGAAACACTCAAAATCAGTTTCTGACTGTTCTTGTGACATGACACTATTTGAATTTTCCTTTTACTTTTATTATTTCTCTTCCTTGATATTTCATGTAAATTCCACTTGCTATTTCTCTGCCTTCAGTTTAAGACACTTTGTCTCCAATTCTAATAATTTCCTGCTTTGAATGACATGCCAACTTTCACAGTTTGATTACCACCTGTGTGGACAAATCTCAAATTGCCACTCTTGCTTTGACTCATGTTGTCTCAGGCAAGTCTTATTGTTGCAAAGAATGTTAAATATCATTTGTAACAACCACTGTGAACTAGGGAAATCCTGCTATTATCATGAAACAGCATTTCATAAAATTGTACTAAGCACTCTTCTTCCATGTCTCTAACTTCTTCCTCATGACTTCCCTGGTTTTGAAAATGGTTCCTTCATTCACCAAATTAAAAAACTTGTAATGATTCTTCAATTTGTTGTTTTTGTACTCTCTCCTACTGTTAGTTGGTAAATAAAATAAACACTTAAAATATGTACTGAGTATCTACTATGTGCCGGCTCTGTGCTAGGCACTGTTGATATAATCACAGACAAGTTTCCTGCCTTCATGAAACTTAAAATATTTTTAACATACCTTGCCTCACTTCTTACTGAAATCCATTTCCAAGACAAAATAATTTTCAGGTTAGTTGTATTCTATACCTTTAAAAATGAGGATAGTTAGTACTGTCATTTATGTGGGTTAGAGTGAGTAGATGTAGAGTCATTGGGTGTAAACTATTGGGAGGACAGGCTTTTGTTAAGGAATGTAGATTAATTTTTTAACATAGATACTTTATAGTGGAATACTTTTGAACTAGTGAACATGCTCACTGTAGGTATGTAAGCACTGACAAGATTCATTTATTCATGTAACAAATATTTATAATATGCCTACCCTTTACTAAACTCTGTGTTAGACTGTGGATATATACAAGTGAATATGATAAAAAAATGTTCTTGTGTTCATGGAGCTTATCTTCTAAAAAAAGGTGACCTTGCTTTAGTAAGGAAAGTAGTAAATATGATTCCAGCACTAGTTGGAAGGCTGTAATAGATAATACTGAACTCCATTCTAACCATAATAGTTTATAATTCTGACATTTCTCTGTCTCTAGTTACTTCTCCTTACCGTATATACTCTGAATTTCCACCAGAAAATGTTTCTCAATGCATCCTTGATAATATTACTTTCTAAATCAAGTGACTCTGACAACTTTCTACTGACAAAAAAAAAAAAAGTCACACTTTAGCCTGTCCATAAAGGCTGTTAGTGATTTCATTCCACTTTCTTTGCCATGCTTTCTTTTATTATTATCCTCTAAAAACTCTAAATTTTAGCAAGGTGGCCTGTTTCTTGCCTGTCAAATGCACCATGAAAAGGCTACAACACACAAATATGTCCATTCATCTTTCATTATTTCAATTAATCCATTCCTTTACAAATATTAATAGAGCACTGAATTGTGTGCAATCATTGATCTAGCTACTAGAACAGTGAACAAAATTAACAAAACCCTGTTTTAGTCTGTTTTGTGTTGTTATAGCAGAGTACTTGAGGTTGGGTAATTTATATAAAAAAAGATAATATGTAGATCATGGTCTTCAGGCTGAGAAGTTCAAGAAACATAGTGCTGGCATCCACTTGGCCTCTGGTGAGGGCTTTCATGCTGTGCAAAATTATGGTGGAAGGTTAAAGAGAAGCAGGCATGTAGGAAGAGCAAAACCTGAGAAGCATCCTGGCTTTGCAATAACCCAGTCTCATGGGACTTAATCCACCCCTGAGAGGATTAATCCAGGACCATCAGAGCAAGAATGAACTTACTACTGTGAGAATAGTACCAAGTCATTCATGAACTATCTGGCCCTGTGACCCAAACACCCGCCATTAAGCCCCACTCCCTACAGGTTCAACCTCCCAATGTTGCCACACTGATAATTAAGTTTTCAACATGAGTTTGGTGGGGATAAACCATATTCAAACCACAGCAACTGTTATTCCTCAAGTAATTTATACTGTAGTGGGACATACACATTACATGGTTTCTTGGGTTTACCTTCTGGTCCCTTCTTTACTGTACCCCAGCTGGCTACAGAATAGTATGATCATATGGGTTAAGATGGGGTTACACAAAGAGGAAGCAACATTGGTTTTAAGTAGGCAGAAACTGTGACATGAAATACATATTCTTTTCAACTGTATAAACCTGTCTTAATTATTTAGGGAATAAAGAGGGTCTATATGCTGTCTTATGTGGTTTATGTTTATTAGCCTCTGACAAAAGGCGAGGAAAGGACTTTTAAAATATAAACATAGGGCTACCATTCTTATTTGATGGCACCTGAGATAGATAACACATGCTTTTTTTTTTTCTAGCTGTTCAGCTTATGGAAAACAATGATACTCATGGCTTGAGCCATTCCAAGGAAAATTATGAGATTGGTTACATTCTGTTTTCAACAGTGTCTACTTTCCCCTTCCTGCTCTGATTTATTTGTCATGGATTGTAAAATAACCTTAGAGATGGTTCAAGATCACTTACTAGATGCAGCTTGGATGCATCTCTTCAATGGAGAGGACCCAAAATATTGAGTAAACCTCCACACTTCAAACAGATCTATTGAGACAAAACACTAAAATTCTCTAGAGAGGCAACTGAAGACAAGTGGTTGAACAGGAGGGAAGTTGGGCAGCCTGCTCTGAGTCACCAGGCACCAGCACCTGTCCCCGGACCTGGATTAGACCTGAGGAAGGGATGAGTGAAGGAATCTTGAGGCACCACATTCCCACTGTGGACCTTTGAGACCTAGCTACAGAAGCTTCCATGACCCTCATAGACCTTTGGACTGGTAGGGGAAGCTTCCTGGAGAAGAGACAGAGGCACTGTTTAGATTCATTTGAAACCCAAAAGGCTTCAGTGTGCTGGGCAGCTGCAGCAAAATTCGACTCTGCAAACCCACCCACCAAGGCTCTGCATCCTTCCCTAGGTGGCTGCACCTCCTGCTGTCTGCTGGACTGGGCAGGAGTGGAGACTGGGCATGCTCACACACTCAAGACAGGCACTATTGCCATTGCCACAGGACAAAGGTGCATCCAAACCACAAGCCCCCTTGCCTGCTGTCCCATGACTTTGGCCGTTCATACAGGTTTGGGGGAACCACAGCATAGTCCCCATTGCCACACCAGAGTGGTTTGTTGGTGGCCTGTGAGCATGCTGTTCACCTCCCTTATCACAGCCAGTCCTCAATTCCTGCTGGCCTAGTCCCATTTTCTCAGAGCTCAAGCTGGGAGGAGCCTCCACTGTTATAAAAGAGAAGAGTGTGGTGTAGGTTTGTGTGGTGGCATGGAGGCTGGGCACTCCTCCCTTCATGAGACCAGATAAGGAAGCCTGTGGCCTGATAACCACAATTTCTCCTTAGGGAGTCCCATGGTCTGGAGTAACTAACATGGATCAGCAATCTGGGCACAGAAGGCTAGGGATGAGCCGATCTAGCTGGACGTGTTGATGGGGCTGTATGCCTGAGACAAGCTTGCTATGTTGAGGATGTGTGAGCTGGGTGGGCCCCTATCCACCTGCGGGGTTAAAATCCCCAGGCTACTTCTTCTTCCCTGAGCAGGCTCTATGGCACAGAAGAAGTGCCTCTGCCCCTCCCTAAAGGGCTGTGCCTGGGGTTTGGGAGGTGCCCCTGGACCCATGCCAAGGTCAGCACTTGCATTTACCTTCGAGAGTTTGGTCATTGGCTTGCCCTACTCAGTACTGCCCAGCTTTGCCCCTTCCAGCTGCCTTGGTGGCAGAATATGACACAAAATCCCTGAATGAGCCTGCCCTGCCCATCACCAGGGACACCCCAATAATTTTCCTGACCAAAAAAGGCCTAGTGAAAATTTCACTGCCATCACCACAATTGCCTCTCTCCTGCAAACAACACCTACTGGCTGGGAGGTCAACTTGCACAGCCCCTCACAACCTCTACTGACATCATTATATACAGCATAGCCAGCTCTTACTCACAAGTGTCACCTATTGGCCATTAGGGTGAACTACATAACCCAATATAATTTTTTGGTGACAGAAGTGCAGTACTGGGGAATGAGATTGGCCTCCTGAAATCTTCAACTATCCATCCCTGTAGGTGACGGTATGCCTGACCACAAGCACACCACACCACTACTACAACATCCACACAATTCGTATTTGATAAAGCCAGTACACTAAGGTCAAGTATAACCAAGGACTTCATACAGGGCCTTGGCTGCCTAAAAGCACATAGAAGTAAAGCCAAAGGAATCTAACCAACATAAGCAGTAGGTATGCCCTCAAGAGAAGATAATAACTCCACAAAAATGATAGCAAATTCAAAAACAGAAAGTGATAGTTCAACATATGAAAAGAAACCAGCACCAGAATTCCAGAACCATGAAGAAACAAAATGCTGTGATATCCCCCAAAGCACTGCCATAGTTCTCTAACAGTAGATTCTAACAAAAATGAAAACTTTGAAATAACAGATAAATATTACAATATGGATTATAAGTTAAATGTTGTACAAAAGAAAGCTAAAAAAGTATTACAAAGACACCAGAGCAACAATTTGGGAGATGAAAGATGAGACAGACATATTAAAGAAAACCATAAGGAACTTTAAAAATGAAGAATACACTGAAGGAATTTCAAAACGCAGTTGAAAACCTTAACAATAAACTGCACTAAGTAGAAGAAAGAATTTCAGAGCTTGCAGATGACTTTTGAATTAATCCAGTCAAATAAAATTAAAAAATAATTTAATAAAAATGAACAAAGTCTTCAAGATATATGGAATTATGTAAGTGACCAAACCTATGACTTATAGGCATTCCAGAAAAAGAAGAAGTAAAGGTGAGCAATTTGGAAAACATATTTGAGGGAAAAATCTAGGAAAAATTTAATGTTGCTAGGTAAGTAGACATTCAGATATAAGAACTATAGCAAACACCTGTAGAATACCATACAAGACAAAAATCACTAAGGCGTATGCTCATCAGACTATCCAAAATCAATACTAAAGAAAAAAATCTTAAAAGAAAATCTAATCAGATTAACGACAAGCTTCTTAGCAGAAACTTTATGAACCGGAAAAGATTGGGAATCTATTTTTAGTCATTTTAAAAAGATTCTAATGTTGTCCCTCCCCAGTACCCCTACCCCCTGCTAACTCTCCCCTACCCTCCCCACACCCTGATAGGCCCTGGTGTGTGATGTTCCCCTCCCTGTGTCCATGTGTTCTCATTATTCAACACCCACTTATGAGTGAGAACATGCGGTGTTTGGTTTTCTGTTCTTGTGTCACTTTGCTGAGAATGATGGTTTCCAGCTTCATCCCTGTCCCTGCAAAGGACATGAATTTATCTTTTTATGGCTGCACATTATTTCATGGTGTATATGTGCCACATTTTCTTTATTCAGTCTATCATTGATGGGCATTTGGGTTGGTTCCAAGTCTTTGCTATTGTGAACAGTGCCACAATAAACATACGTGTACATGTGTCTTTATAATTGAATGTTTTACCTAAAGTAGATGATGGGGGGAAGGATGCAGCAAACCACCATGGCATGTGTATACTTATGTAACAAACCTGCATGATCTGCACATGTACCCCAGAACTTAAAGTATAATAAAAATTAAAAATAAAAAAATAAAAATAAAAAAATTCAAGAATTTTATATCCTGCCAACAAAGTCCAAGTAAAAATTCCACTGCTGTCACCACAATAAATGAAGGAGATATAACACCTTTTATTAATAAATGAAGGAGAAATAACACCTTTTATTAATAAATGAAGGAGAAATAACACCTTTTGCAGACAAGGAATTGCGAGGAAATTTGTCACCACCAGACTGAATCTGAAATAAATATTCTAAAGATGAAAATGAAAGAATGATATTTGCTACCGTAAAAGGAAACATAAATACAAAGTTTACAGGTCCTATAAATCAATTACCTCATTGATACTACAAAGCAACTAGCTAACAACACTACAAAAGTAGCAAAACCTTACATTCCAATATTAACCTTGAACACAAATGAAGAAAACACTCCACATAAAGGTCATAGAGTGGCAGATCATATTAAAAAAAAAAAGACCCATCCTTTGCTGTCTTCAAAAGACTCATCTCACATGTTAAAGGCACCAGTAGGCTCAAGTTAATGGGAAGAAGAAAGATACATATGTAAGTGAGAAACAAAAGTCAGAAAGGGTTACTATTCTTATATCAGACAAAACCAATTTTAAACCAACAACGGTTAAAAAAAAAGGGTAAAGAAGGGCATTGTATAACGATAAAGTGTTCAATTCAACAAGAAAATTTAATTATTCAAATCCGTGAGCACCCAACTCTGGGACATCGTGATTTATAACACAAATATTACTATATCTAAGAAAAGAGATAGATAGTCACACAATAATGGTGGGAGCCTTCCAAAATGTCACTGACAGCATTAGACAGATCATTGAGGCAGAAAGCTCACAAACTCTACACTTAATTTGGACTCTTGACCAAATACAGCTAATAGACATCACAGAACATTCCATCTAATATCAAAAACATACATTTTTTTCCATCTGCCTATGCAATGTTCTCTAAAATTTATCACATTTGGTCATAATGACTTTCTTGGTAATAAAGAAAGTCTCAATAAATTAAAAAAAAATTGAACCCATTAAAACACCTTCTAAGATGACAATGGAATAAAATTAGAAATCAATGGCTGGGCGCAGTGGCTCAAACCTGTAATCCCAGTAATTTGGGAGGCCGAGGTGGGTGGATCACCTGAGGTCAGGAGTTTGAGTCCAGCCTTACCAACATGACGAAACCCCATCTCTACCAAATACATAAAAATAATTAGCTGGGCATGGTGGTTCATGCCAGTAATCCCAGCTACTCAGGAAGCCGATGCAGGAGAATCACTTGAACTCAGGAGGCGGAGGTTGCAGTGAGCAAAAATTACACCTCTGCACTCCAGCCTGGGCAACAAGAGCAAAAACTCTGCCCCCCCCAAAAAAAAATTAGAAATCAACTGTAAAAGCAACTTAAAAAAACTACATAAATACATGGAAACTAAATATTTTGCTCCCGAAAGACTTTTGAGTAAACAACAAAATTAAGACAGAAATTTAAAAAATGAAAGAAATGAAAAGAGAGACATAATATACCAAAACCTCTGAGATACAGCAAAAGCGGTGTTAAGAGGAAAGTGTAGAACACTATAGGCCTACAAAAAATAAATATAGGAAGATATCAAATAAACAACCTAATGTCATACCTAAGGAACTAGAGAAACAAGAGTAAACCAGGACAATAATGAGGCAGAAAAAAAAAACATGCATCATTTGTTCCCCCTGCAGAAACATGACATTTAAAAACTATCTGCACATACAGAAGCATCGTCACAAGAACCAAAACTCAGGTGAACAATCTCAGTACCTTGTGTTAACTTCACATTGCTGAAAGAGGAATTGAAGAGAGTCAGAGAGACAGTCTTTGATCACTGACACCACCCTTCCCCTATCTTCCTGCAGTGGCTGCACAGAGTAGTGAGTCTCCGTGCTTGTGGGAGGGAGAATGCACAAACTGTGGGACTTTACATTAAACTTAGTGCTGCCCTGTCATAGCAGAAAGCAAATCCATGGTCATAGCCAGCAACCATGTACAGAGGGCACATTTGGACTAGACTTAACTAGAGGGGTATCACTCATACCAGCAGTCAGAATTTGAGTTTCTCAGCGAGTCTTGCCACTGCAGGCCAAAGGGCTCTTGGGTCATAGAACTTGAAAGGTAGTCTAGGACCCAAGGACTGCAATTCCTAGGTAACTTCTAGTTCTGAGCTAGGCTTAGAGCCAGAGGACTATGTTGGCATTTGACCTAGGGAGATGCCAGGCAGGGCAGATAAGGGAATGCTTACATCACCCCTCTCCCAACTCCAGAAAGTGCAGCTTCCAGCAACCAAAGTGCTTCCTTTCTTACATGTAAGGAGAGGAGAGGGAAGAGTAAAGAGGAATCTGTCTTGCATACTGGGCACCAGCTCAGCTACAGTGGTACAGGGCACCAGACAGAGTTGTGAAGCACCCATTCCAGGTCCTAGCTCATGGACATTTCTAGACAACCTCTGGGCCAAAATGGAACCTCTTTCTTTGAAAAGAAGGACCCATTCCAGGCAGGATTAATCACTTGCTGACAAAGGAGCCCTTGGGCTCCTGGCAGGATTAATTACTGCTGACTAAAGAGCCCTTGGGCTCTGAATAATTATCAGTGATAAGTGGGTAGCACACAGTGGGCCTCTGGGTTGGAGATGTGCTGACTACAGGTATGACCCAGCACATACTCAGCTATGGTAGCTACATTGAAAGATTTCTTCTGTTTGAGAAAACAGAGGAAAATGTAAAAGTGAGTTTGTCTTGCAACTTAGGTTACATCTCAGCCGCAATGGAGTGGAATAACAAGCAGGCTCTTGGGGTTCCTGAGTCCATGCCTAAGCTATATGGGAGTATTTCTGGACCTCCCTGTGCCAGAGCAGAGCCCACTACCCTGAAAAATTAGTGTGTGTGTGTGTGTGTATAATGTGTGTGTGTGTGTATAATGTGTGTGTGTATATATACACACACATATACATATACATATATAACTACACATTTCATTGCACTTTAAGTTCTGGGGTACATGTACAGGACATGCAAGATTGTTGAATAGGTACCTAAATGGCAATGTGGTTTCCTGCCTCCATTCCCATGTCACCTATATCTGGCATTTCTCCCCATGTTATCCCTCCCCAACCTCCCTAACCCCAGCTGTCACTCCCCTGTTTCCCCCCAACAGACCCCCATGTGTGATGCTCCCCTCCCTGTGTCCATGTGTTCTCATTGTTTGACACCCACCTATGAGTGAGAACATGTGATGTTTGATTTTTCACCAAAAATGTCAGTTTGCTGAGTATGATGGTTTCCAGATTCATCCATGTCCTGACAGAGGACATAAACTCATCATTTTTTATGGCTGCATAGTATTCCATGGTGTATATAGGCCACATTTTTTTTGGCCCATTCTATCACTGATGGGCATTTGGGTTGGTTCCAGGTCTTTGCTATTGTAAACAGTGTCCCTATGAACATACATGTGTATGTGTCTTTATAATAGAACAATTTATAATCCTTTGGATACATACCCAGTAATTGGATTGCTGGGTCAAATGGAATTTCTATTTCTAGGTCCTTGAGGAATCACCACACTGTCTTCCACAATGGTTGAACTAATTACACTCCCACCAACAGTGTAAAAGTGTTCCTATTTTTCCACATCCTCTCCAGCATCTGTTGTCTCCTGATTTTTTAATGATCACCATTCTAGCTGGCATGAGATGGTATCTCATTGTGGTTTTGATTTGCATTTCTCTAATGACCAGGGATGATGAGCATTTTTTCATGTTTGTTGGCCTCATAGATGTCTTCTTTTGAAAAGTGTCTGTTCATGTCCTTTGTCCACTTTTGAATGGATTTGTTTTTTTTCTTGTAAATCTGTTTTAGTTCTTTGTAGATTCTGGATATTAGCCCTTTGTCAGATGGGTAGATTGCAAAATTTTTTTCCCATTCTGTTGTTTGCCAGGTCACTCTAATGATTATTTCTTTTGCTGTACAGAATCTCTGGAATTTAATTAGATCCCATTTGTCTATTTTGGCTTTTGTTGCCATTGCTTTTGCTGTTTAGTCATGAAGTCCTTGCCTGTGCCTGTGTCCTGAATGGTTTTGTCTAGGTTTTCTTCTAGAGTTGTTATGGTGTTAGGCCTTATGTTCAAGTCTTTAAACTATCTGGAATTAATTTCAGTGTAAGGTGTCAGAAAGGGGTCCAGTTTCTGCTTTCTGCACATTGCTAGCCAGTTATCCCAACACCATTTATTAAACAGGGAATCCTTTCCCCATTGCTTGTTTTTGTCAGGTTTGTCAAAGATCAGATGGTTGTAGATGTGTGGCATTGGCTCCAAGGCCTCTGTTCTGTACCATTGGTCTATATCTCTGTTTTGGTACCAGTACCATGCCATTTTGATTATTGTAGACTTGTAGTATAGTTTGAAGTCAGGTAGCTTGATGCCTCCAGCTTTGTTCTTTTTGCTTAGAATTGTCTTGGCTATGCGGGCTCTCTTTTGGTTCCATATGAAGTTTAAGGGTTTTTTTTCCAGTTTAGTGAAGAAGGTCATAGGTAGCTTGATGGGGATAGCATTCAATTTATAAATTACTTTGAGCAGTATGGCCATCTTTACAAAATTGATTCTTCCTAACCATGAGTATGGAATGTTTTTTAATCTGTTTGTGTCCTCTCCTATTTCCTTGAGCAGTGGTTTGTGTTTCTCCTTGGAGAGGTTTTGTATGTCCTTTGTTAGTTGTATTCCTAGGTAGTTTATTCTCTTTGTAGCAATTGTGAATGGCAGTTCATTCTTGATTTGACTCTCTTTAAGTCTGTTATTGGTGTATAGGAATGCTTGTGATTTCTGCACATTGATTTTGTATCCTGAAACTTTGCTGAAGTTGCTTATCAGTTTAAGGAGATTTTTGGGCTGAGATGATGTGATCTTCTAAATATACAATCATGTCATCTGCAAATAGAGACAATTTGACTTCCCCCTTTCCTACTTGTATACACTTTATTTCTTTTTCTTTCCTGATTGCTCTGGCCATAACCTCCAATACTATATTGAATAGGAGTGGTGAGAGAGGATATCTTTGTCTAGTGCCAGATTTCAAAGATAATGCTTCCAGTTGTTGCCCCTTCGGTATGATATTGGCTGTGGGTTTGTTGTAAATAGCTTTTATTATTTTGAGATATGTTCCGTAGATACCTAGTTTATTGAGCGTTTTTAGCATAAAGGACTGTTGAATTTTGTTGAAGGCTTTCTCTGCATCTATTGAAATAAGCATGTGGCTTTTGTCTTTGGTTCTGTTTATGTGGTGCATTATGTTTATAAACTTGCATATGTTGAACCAGCCTTGCATCCCTGGAATGAAGCCTACTTGATAGTGATGGATAAGCTTTTTGATCTGTGGTTGCAATTGGTTTGCCAATATTTTATTGAAGATTTTGCATCTAT
The DNA here is from genome assembly GCA_004027715.1 of Plecturocebus donacophilus. Taxonomy (NCBI): domain Eukaryota; kingdom Metazoa; phylum Chordata; class Mammalia; order Primates; family Pitheciidae; genus Plecturocebus; species Plecturocebus donacophilus. The sequence continues at coordinate 41,474 of PVKP010008949.1, read as the reverse complement.
GTTTATCATGGATGTTGGCCTGAAGTTCTCTTTTTGTGTTGAGTCTCTGCTGAGTTTTGGTGTCAGGATGATGTCGGTGTCATAAAATGATTTGGGAAGGATTCCTCTTTTTGGATTGTTTGGAATAGTTTCAGAAGGAGTGGTACCAGCTTCTGTTTGTACGTCTGGTAGAATTTGGCTGTGAACTCATCTGGACCTGGGCTTTTTTTTTTTTTTCGGTTGGTAGGTTATTAATTGCTGCCTCAACTTCAGCCCTTGTTATTGGTCTATTCAGAGTTTCAGCTTCTTCCTGGTTTAGGCTTAGGAGGGTGCAAGTGTCCAGAAATTTATTGATTTCTTCCAGGTTTATTGGTTTGTGGGCATAGAGTTATTTGTAGTAATCTCTGATGGTAGCTGTATTTCTGTGGTATCTGTGGTGATATCACCTTTACTGTTTTCTATTGCATCTATTTGATTCTTCTCTCTTTTTCTTTTTATTAGTCTGGCTAGAGGTCTATCTATTTTTTTGATCTTTAAAGAAACAGCTCCTGGATGTGTTGACTTTTTGAGGGTTTTTTCGTGCATGTGTGTGTGTCTCTATCTCCTTCAGTTCTGCTCTGATCTTAGTTATTTCTTTTCTTCTGCTAACTTTTGAGTTTTTTTGATCTTGCTCCTCTAGGTCTTTCAATTTTGATGATAAGGTGTTGATTTTAGATCTTTCCTCACTTCTCATGTGGGCAATTATTGCTATAAATTTTCCTCTAGACACTGCTTTGAATGTGTCCCAGCGATTGAATATATGTTGTATCTTTGTTCTCATTGGTTTTGAAGGACATCTTTATTTCTGCATTCATTTCACTGTTTATCCAGTCAACATTCAAGCATGAGTTGTTCAGTTTCCATGAAGTTATGTGGTTCTGAGTTAGTTTCTTAATCCTGAGTTCTAATTTAGATTGCACTGTGGTCTGAGAGACTGTTATGATTTATGCTCTTTTGCATTTGCTGAGGAGTGATTTACTTCCAATTATGTGGTTAATTTTAGAGTAGGTGCAATGTCGTGCTGAGAATGTATGTTCTGTGGATTTGTGGTGGAGAGTTCTGTAGATATCTGTTGGTTTGCTTGGTCCAAATCTGAGTTCAAGGAGTTCAAATCCTGGATATCCTTGTTAATTTGCTGTCTCTTTGATCTGTTTAACATTGACAGTGGAGTGTTAAAGTCTCCCACTGTTACTGTGTGGGAGTCTGAGTCTCTTTGTAGGTCGTCAAGAACTTGCTTTATGTATATGGGTGCTCCTTTATTGGGTGCATATATATTTAGGATCGTTGGCTCTTCTTGTTGCATTGATCCTTTTACCATTATGTAATATCCTTTGTCTCTTTTGATCTTTGTTAGTCTATTTTATCAGAGACTAGGATTGTAACTCCTTCTTTTTTTGCCCTCTATTTGCTTGGTAAATCTTCCTCCATCCCATTATTTTGAACCTGTGTGTGTCCTTGTATATGCGATGGGCTTCCTGGATACAGCACACAGATTTGTTTTGACTTTTTATCCAATTTACCAATCTGTTTCTTTTGATTGGGGCATTTAGTCCATTTACATTTAAGGTTAATATAGATATGTGTGAATTTGATTCTGCCATTTTGATGCTCGCTGGTTGTTTTGCCCATTAGTTGGTGCAGTTTCTTCATTGTGTCAATGGTCTTTACCATTTGGTACATTTTTGGAGTGGCTGGTACTTGTTACTTTCTATGTTTAGTTCTTCTTTCAGGAGCTCTTGTAAGGCAGGTCTGGTGGTGAGGAAATCTCTCAGCAATTGCTTGTCCATAAAGGATTTTCTTTCTCCTTCACTTATGAAGCTTATTTTGGCTGGATATGAAATTCTAGGTTGAAAGTTTTTTTCTTTAAGGATGTTGAATATTGGTCCCCACTGTCTTCTGGCTTGTAGGATTTCTGTGGAGATATCTGCTGTGAGTCTGATGGTCTTCCCTTTGTTGGTAACCCAACCTCTTTCTCTGGCTGAGCTTAGCGTTTTTTCCTTCATTTCAATCTTGGTGAAACTGATGATTATGTGCCTTGGGGTTGTTCTTCTTGAGGAATATTTTTGTGGTATTCTCCGTGTTTCCTGGACTTGAATATTGGCCTGCCTTTCTAGGTTGAGGACATTCTCCTGGAAAATATCCTGAAGTGTTTTCCAGCTTGGATTCATTCTCTCCATCACATTCAGGTGCACCTGTCAAACATAGATTAGGTCTTTTCAAATAATCTCATATTTCTTGGAGGCTTTGTTTATTTCTTTTCACTCTTTTTTCTCTAATCTTTCTTGTTTTATTTCATTGAGTTGATCTTCAGTCTCTCATAACCTTTCTTCTGCTTGGTTATTTTGGCTATTGAAACTTGTGTATGCTTCACAAAGTTCTTGTATTGTGTATTTCAGCTCCATCAGGTAATTTATATCCTTCTCTAAGCTATTTATTCTTGTTAGCATTTTGTCAAACATTTTTTTCCACGTTCTCAGCTTCTTTGCATTTGGTTAGAACATGTTCTTTTAGCTCAGAGAAGTTTGTTATTACCTAGCTTCTGAAGCCAAGGAAACAAAACTCCATCCAGCTTTGTTTCCTTGCTGATGAGGAGTTGTGATCCCTTGGAAGAGGAGAGGTGTTCTGGTCTTGGGTGTTTTCATTCTTTTTGCACTGGTTTCTTCCAATCTTTGTGGATTTATCTACCTGTGGTCTTTGTAGTTGGTGACTTTAGGATGGGGTCTCTGAGTGGACGTCATTTTTGTTGATGATGAAGTTATTTCTTTCGGGTTTTTAGTTTTCCTTCTAACAGTCAGGCCCCTTTGCTGTAGGACTGCTGGAGGTCCACTTCAGACCCTGTTTGCCTGGGAGTCACCTGTGGTGGTTGCAGAACAATAAGGGTTTCTGCCAGTTTTTTCTGTTGTCTTCATCCCAAAAGGATACCTGCCAGATATCAGCCTGAGCTCTCCTTTATAAGGTGTCTCTTTGGATATATGGGGATCAGGGAGCTGCTTGAGGAGACAGTATGACCCTTATAGGAGCTCAAGTGCTGAGCTGTGAGCTCCATTGTTTCATTCAGAGCTGCTGGGCACATACATTTAAGTCTGCTGTGGCGGAACTCATAACTACCTTTTATCCCAGGTGCTCTTTCCTGGGAAGGTGGGGCTTTATTTATAAGTTTCTGACATGCTGCTGACTTTTTTCAGAGATGCCCTGCCCAGCTAAGAGGTAGCCTAGTCATAGTCTGCCAGCAGAGGTGTTGCTGATCTGTCATGGGCTCTTCCCAGCTGCTGTGTGAACTTCCTTGTGGTTTTGTTTATAGAGATATAATTAGAATTGCTTCAGTAATGGTGGTCTGCCTCAGTAATGGCAGACTGCCTCTGTAATGGCAGACTGCATCAGTAATGGCAGATTGCCTTAGTAATTTTGGACTGCCTTGGTAATGGCAGAGTGCCTTGGTAGTGGCAGACACCCTTCCCCAGTAGAGCTGGACCATCCTGGGTCCAGTTGTGCTTACTGTGAAACTCTCAATCCAGAGCATTTCAGATTGCTGGTCTTTGTGGGGGTGGGACCCACCAAACCAGATCACCTAGCTCCCTGTTTTAGCCCCCCTTTTTTTCAGTTGAATGGGTGGCTCTGTCCCAGGCATTCCAGATACCAGTTGAAATAGCCACCCAGATTTCTGTGAGTTTTTGTGCAGACACTTACTGAGCCAGCTGAAACAGCCTTGCTGGAGACTCATGGTGCTTTTCAGCCCAGGAATCTCCTGGTCTGTGGGCAGTAATAACTCGTTTGGAAATGTGATCACTCACCGTCTGTGTTATTCTCACTGGGAACTGCACTCCAGAGCTGTTCCTATTCAGCCGTCTTGTATCTGCCAAAAAATGAGACTTAGACTTGGCACAATTCACCACAAGCTGACTGAAAAGCCTTTGGCTTTAACTAAACATCAGCAGTGTTTTCACAGAACCCATTGTGGGCTCGTGGTGGTAGTGGCCATGGGGAAAGCCTCCTTTGGAGGAAAGGGGAGGAAAGAATGGGAAGGACTTTGTATTGTGGTTTGAGTGCCAACTTAGTCACCATAGAATAGAAAATCAGGCAAATTTCTAAGATTTTTGAACCCAATCCTGGCTCCCAGGCAGTATCTCTGGATACTCCTAGGACCTGGGGGACATCACTGCTCTAATTTGTGGCCAGTAATTTGTGGGAAGGACACAAACCTGACAGACTTTGAAACTTGATTATCATAGAGACCTAGGGCCTTGAGTGAACATAGGTTGTAACCAAATGCTAGTTATAGTTGGCCTTGGATGAGACCTAGTATTCTGCTTGCTTCAGGTCTGACCCAGTATTGTCCAGGTGGTGATGGCCACAGGGGTGTTTGCATCACCACACCCCATGTTGCAAGCAGTTCAACACAGAGAAAAAGACTCTATTTGTTTGCAAGAAAGCAAAGGAAAAGAACAAGAATATCTGCCTGGTAATCCACAGAATCCTTCCAGATCTTATCCAATATCACCAAGGTGGTACTTCTATGAGTCTGCAAAATCACAGCTTTATTGGGCTTGGAGCCCAAGTAAATTTCAATACCTGGAAAGCCTTCATAAGAGAGATAGGAACAAAGAAGCACAGATGGTGAAGACTACACTGAGAAACATCAATAAGATTCAAGATCATCCAGAAAAACGTTATCTAACAAAAATGAATTAAATAATGCACCAGAGACAAATCCTGGAGAAACAGATATGTGAGCTTTCAGAGAGATAATTCAAAACAGCTGTTTTCAGAAAAGTCAAAGAAATCAAAGAAAACACAGGGAAGGAACCCAGAATTCTATCAGATAAATTTAACAAAGAGATTGAAGTAATTAAAAATAATCAAGCAAAAATGCTAAACTTGAAAAATGCCATTGATATACTGAAGAATGCATCAGAGTCTCTTAGTAACAGAACTGATCAAGCAGAAGAAAGAATTTGTGAGCTGAAGACAAGCTATTTGAAAATACATAATCAGAAGAGACATAAGAAAAAAAAATAACCTAATGAAACTTCTTAAGGAACTAGAAAAGCAAGAGTAAAGAGAACCTGAACCTGGTAGAAGAAAAGAAATAATAGTTATCAGAGCAAAAATAACTAAAATTGTAATGGAGAGAAGAATAAAAAAGATCAATGAAACACTTTTTTGAAAAGATAAGCAAAGTTGAAAAACATTTAGCCAGACTAGTGAAGGAAAAAGGTAGACGTTCCATATGTATCAAATAAAACATAAAAAAGTAGACATTGCAACTGATGCTATTGAAATTATAAGGATCATTAGTGACCACTATGAGCATCTATATGCCAATAAATTAGAAAATCTAGAGTAAATGGATAAATTCCTAGATGCATACAACTTACCAAGATCAAACCATAAAGAAATTCAAAACCTGAACAGGATCAATAATAAGTAATGAGACTGAAGCTGTGATTAGTCTCCCAGTAAATTAAAGCCTGGGACCCAATGGCTTCATTTTTGAATTCTACCAAATATTTAGAGAAAATCTAATACCAACCCTACTCAAATTATTCTGAAGAGGAGAAGAGAAGGGAAAATATCCAAACTCGTTCTATGAAACCAGTATTACCCTGATGCCAAAACCAGACAAAGTCACATCAAAAATAAAGAAAACTGGGGTTTCCAAGATGGCCAAATAAGAGGCAGCTCTGGAACATAGCTCCCGGCAAGAGAGATGCAGAAGCCAAGTGGTCTCCACAATTCCAAACGAGTTACCAGGCTCATTTTGTGGGTCTGGTTGGACAGTGTGTATAAATCTAACAGGGCAAGTTGAGGCAAGGCAGGGCACTGTCCCACCCAGGAGGTGTGTGCAGCTGACCAGAGAACTGGGGAATCTCCTCCTCTGGGACTTCGGTACAGTTACAGTGCTCCACCCAAGCCCTCTACAACCCATAGAACAGGAGATCTTCACCAGGCTGAATAGCTTCAGCGAGCTGCCTGAACAGGGCAGAACAGCAACTTCGGCCAGTGCCAGGGCTGTCAGCATAGATCTAGGCAGAAGCACTGGCTGATGCTGAAAAAGCCAGAAATCTGGCTGGACAGAACTACCCACCCCCTAGAAAGAAGGGGTACTGAAAGCAGGGAAACAGGTCATACGGCAGGATGGGTCTCCCCTACACAAAGCCTAGCAAGCTAAAAAATTCTCACTTCAGAGTTTCACACCCAGAACATCAGTTAGAGAGTGACCATGAACGATGGAGCTTGGCAGGGGGAAGGGCAGCCACCATTGCAGAAGCTGGTCTAATTTTCCTGAGTAAAAAATGAAGCAGGAAAAATACGCAGCAGCTCCACTGAATCTGTGGCAGCCCAGCAACGCCTCTGCAGGCAGACAAAGGAAAGGCCACCGCCCCATGCAGCTACCTGAGATCAAAGCTATATAAATCCAACAAGATGGGAAGAAACCAGCACAAGAAGAAACCATCAAAAACCAGAATGCCTCTCCCCCACCATGAGATCACAACTCCTCAGCAGCAAGGGAACAAAGCTGGATAGAGAACAAATTTGACGAACTGACAGAAGCAGGCTTCAGAAGGTGGGTAATAACAAATGTCTCTGAGTTAAGGAGACATGTTCTAACCCCATGCAAAGAAACTAAAAACCTTGAAAAAAGGTTACATGAAATGCTAACTAGAATAACCAGCTTAGAGAACAAAAACAACTTTATGGAGCTGAAAAACACAACACAAGAACTTCGTGAAGCATACACAATTTTCAATAGCCAAATAGATAAGGCAGAAAAAAGGATACTGGAGATTGAAAATCAATTCAATGAAATAAAGCAAGAAGGGAAGAAAAGAGAACAAAGAGTGAAAAGAAATAAACAAAGCCACCAAGAAATATGGGATTATGTGAAAAGGCCTAATTTATGCTTGATGAGTATACTTAAAGATGATGGGGAGAATGAATCCAAGCTGGAAAACACTTCAGAATATTTTCCAGGAGAACTTTCCCAACCTAGCAAGGCAGGCCAACATTCAAACACAGGACATACTGAGAACACCACAATGATACTCCTCAAGAAGAGCAACCTCAAGGCACATAATCGTCAGATTCACTAGGACTGAAATGAAGGAAAAAATCCTAAGGGCAACCAGACAGAAAGGTCAGGTCACCTACAAAGGGAAGCACATCAGACTCACAGCAGATCTCTAGTCAGAAAACCTACAATAAGCTTCATAAGTGAAGGAGAAATAAAATCCTTTATGGACAATCAATTGCTGAGAGGTTTAATCACTACCAGAATTGCCCTACAGTAGGTCCTGAAGGAAGCACTAAACACAAAAAGGAAAAACCAGTACCAGGCACTGCAAAAAGGAACCAAATGGTAAAGACTAATGACACAATGAAGAAATTACACCAACCAAAGGGAAAAACAAACAACCACTAACAAAATGGCAGGATAAAATTCACACATAATAATATTAGCCTTAAATGTAAATGGACTAAATGCCACACATGCGCACACACACACACACACACACACACACACAGACTGGCAAATTGGATAAAAAGCCAAGAACCATCAGTGTGCTGTATTCAGGAGACCCATCTCATGTGCAAAGACACACATAGACTCAAAATAAAGAGATGGAAGAAGATTTATGAAGCAAATGGAGAACAAAAATAAAGCAGGGGTGGCAATTCTAGTCTATGACAAAAAGGAATTTAAACCAACAAAAATTAAAAGAGACAAAAAAGGGCATTACATAATGGTAAAAGGATCAATATAACAAGAAGAGCTAACTCTTCTAAACATATATGTACCCAATATAGGAGCACTCAGATACATAAAGCAAGTCCTTAACAACCTACAAAGAGACTTAGACTCCCGCAAAATAATAGTGGGAGACTTTAACACTCCACTGTCAATATTAGACAGATCAATGAGACAGAAAATCAACAAGGAAATCCAGGACTTGAATGCAGATCTGGACCAAGAGAATTTAATAGACATTTAGAGAACTCTCAACCCCAAATCCACATAATATACATTCTTCTCAGCACCACATCACATTTACTCTAAAATCGACCACATAATTGGAAGTAAATCACTCCTCAGCAAATGCAAAAGAACAGAAAATATAGCAAACAGTCTCCCAGACCACAGTACAATCAAATTAGAACTCAAGATTAAGAAACTCACTCCAAACCACACAACTACATGGAAACTGAACAACCTGCTCCTGAATGACTACTGGATAAAGAATGAAATGAAAGTGGAAATAAAGATGTTCTTCAAAACCAATGAGAATGAAGACACAACTTACCAGAATCTCTGGGACACATTTAAAGCAGCGTCTAGATGGAAATTCATAGCAATAAATGTGCATATGAGGAGCAAGGGAAGATCTAAAATCGACACCCTATCATCAAAATTGAAAGAGTTAGAGGAGCAAAATCAAAAAACTCAAAAGCTAGCAGAAGACAAGAAATAACTAAGATCAGAGCATAACTGAAGGAAATAGAGACACAAAATATCCTTCAAAAAATCAACAAATCCAGGAGCTGGTTTTTTGCAAAGATCAACAAAATAAATAGACCACTAGTCAGACTAATAAAAAAGAAAAGAGAGAAGAATCAAATAGACGCAATAAAAAACTATAAAGGGACATCACCACCAATTCCACAGAAACACAAACTACCATCAGAGATTACTACAAATAATTCTATGCACACAAACCAGTAAACCTGGAAGAAGTGGATAAATTCATGTACACTTGCACTCTTCCAAGACTAAACCAGGAAGAAGTTGAAACCATGAATAGACCAATAACAAGGGCTGAAGTCGAGGCAGCAATTAATAGCCTACCAACCAAAAAAAGTCCAGGTCCGGATGGGTTTACAGCGAAATTCTACCAGACATACAAAAGGAGCTGGTACTATTCCTTCTGAAACTATTCCAAACAATACAAAAAGAGGGATTCTTCCCCAACTCATTTCTTGAGACCAACATCATTCTGATACCAAGAGTGGGCAAAGACTCAACTAAAAAAGAAAACTTAAGGCCAATAAGCATGATGAACATCGATGCAAAAATCTTCAATAAAATACTGCCAAACTGAATGCAACAGCAAATCAAAAAGCTTATTCATTACGATCAACTAGGCTTCATCCCAGGAATGCAAGGCTGGTTCAACATATGCAAGTCTATAAACGTAATTCACCACATAAACAGAACCAAAGACAAAAACCAAATGATTATCTCAATAGATGCAGAGAAGGCCTTCGAAAAAATTCAACAGCCCTTTATGTTAAAAACCCTCAATAAAGTAGGTATGAATGGAACATATCACAAAATAATAAAAGCTATTTATGACAAATTCACAGCAAATATCATACTGAACAGGCAAAACTGGAAGTATTCCCTTTGAAATATGGCACAACACAAGGATGCCCTCTCTCATCACTCCTATTCAATATAGTATTGGAAGTTCTAGCCAAAGCAATGAGGCAAGAAAAAGAAATAAAGTGTATTCAATTAAGAAAGAAGGAACTCAAACTGTCTCTGTTTGTAGATAACATGATTGTATATTTAAAAGACCCCATTGTCTCGCCCAAAATTTCCTGAAACAGATAAGCAACTTCAGCAAAGTCTCAGGATACAAAATCAATGTGCAGAAATCACAAGCATTCCTATACACCAATAACAGACTTAAAGAGAGCAAAATCAAGAACGAACGGCCATTCTCAATTGCTACAAAGAGAATAAAATACCTAGGAATACAACTAACAAAGATGTAAAGATCTCTTTAAGGAGAACTACAAACCACTGCTCAAGGATATAAGAGAGGACACAAACAGATGGAAAAATATTCCATGCTCATGGTTGGGAAGAATCAATGTTGTGAAAATGGCCATACTGCCCAAAGTAATTTATAGATTCTACACTATCCCCATCAACTTACCAATGACCTTCTTCATGGAACTGGATAAAACCACATTAAACTTCATATGGAACCAAAAGAGAAACTTCATAGCCAAAACAATCCTAAGCAAAAAGAACAAAGCTGGAGGCATCATGCTACCTGACTTCAAACTAAGCTACAAGGCCACAGTAATCAAAACAGCATTGTACTGGTACCAAAACAGAGATATAGACCAATGGAACAGCACAGAGGCCTCAGAAGCAACACCACACATCTATTAATGATCTGATCTTTGACAAACCTCACAAAAACAAGCAATGGGGAAAGGATTCCCTGTTTAATAAATAGTGTTGGGAAAACTGGCTAGCAGTGTGCAGAAAGCAGAAACTGGACTGCTTCCTGACACCTTACACTAAAATTAACTCCAGATGGATTAAAGACTTAAACATAAGACCTAACACAATAAAAACCTTAGAAGAAAACCTAGGCAAAACTATTCAGGACATAGGCATAGGCAAGGACTTCATGCCCAAAACGCCAAAAGCAATGGCAATAAAAGCCAAAATAAACAAATGGGATCTAATTAAACTTAGGAGTTTCTGTACAGCAAAAGAAACAATCATTAGAGTGAACCAGCAACCAATAGAATGGGAAAAATTTTTGCAGTCTACCCATCTGACAAAGGGCTAATATCCAGAATCTACAAAGAACTAAAACAGATTTACAAGAAAAAAACAAACAAACCCATTCAAAAGTGGGCAGAGGATATGAACAGACACTTTACAAAGAAGACATCTATGAGGCCAACAAACATGAAAAAATGCTCATCATCCCTGGTTATTAGAGAAATGCAAATCAAAACCACATTGAGATACCGTCTCACACCAGTTAGAATGGCGATCATTAAAAAACCTGGAGACAGCAGATGCTGGAGAGAATGTGGAGAAATAGGAACACTTTTACACTGTTGGTGGGAGTGTAAATTAGTTCAACCATTGTGGAAGACAGTGTGGTGATTCCTCAAGGACCTAGAAATAGAAATTCCATTTGACCCAGCAATCCCATTACTGGGTATACAGAAAGAATTATAAAGTATTTTATTATAAAGACACATACACATGTATGTTCATTGGGGCACTGTTTACAATAACAAAGGCTTGCGGGCTACCCAAATGTCCATCAATAATAGACTGGATAAAGAAAATGTGGCATATATACACCATGGAATACTACACAGCCATAAAAAAGATGAGCTCGTGTCCTTCATAAAGACATGAATGAATCTGAAAACCATCATTCTCAGCAAACTGACACAAGAACAGAAAACCAAACACTGTATGCTCTCACTCATAGGCAGATGTCGAAAAATGAGAACATGTGGACACAAGTAGGGGAGCATCACACGCTGGGGTCCATTTGGTGGGGTCTAAGGGAGGGACAGCAAGGGTGGGGAGTGTGGGGATGGCTAACCTGGGGAGAAATACCAGATATAGGTGATTGGGGGATGAAGGTATCAAACCACCTTGCCGTGTATGTACCTATGCAGCAATCCTGGATGATCTGCACGTGTACCCCAGAACCTAAAGTACAATAAATAAATAAATAAATAAATAAAACTACAGGCCAATATCTCTGATGGATATTGATGCAAAAAATCTTCATCAAAATATTAGCAAGTCAAATTGAGTAATACTTAAGAAGTATCATTCAGCATGACCAAGTGGGATTTTTCCCGGCTTGCATGGATGGTTCAACATATATAAATGAATCAATGTGATACATCATATGAACATTATAAAGGAAAATAAATATGATTTTTTCAATTGATGCTGAAAAAGCATTTGATAAATTCCAATATCACTTAATGATGCAAAATGCTCAAAAACTGGGTATAGAAGAAACATGCCTCAACATAATAACAGATAGATATGAAAAACCCACAGCTAGTATGCTTAATGGAGAAAAGCTGAAAGTCTTTCTTCTGAGATCTGCAAGAAGACAAGGAATTTCACTTTCATCATTGTTATTCACATAGTATTGGAAGTCCTAGATAATCAGATAAGAGAAAAATACAAAATGCTTCTAAATTGGAAAGAAAGAAGTCAAATTATTCTTGTTTGTAAATGACATAATCTTATTTGGAAAAATGTAAAGACTACAACAGAATCTATTAGAACTGATAAACAAATCTAGTAATCTTGCAGGATACAAAAATTAACATACAAAAATTAGTAACATTTCTATATGCCAACAGTGTATAATCTGCAAAAGAAATAAAAGAAGTAATTGCATTGACAATAGCCAACAATAAAATAAAATACCTCGGAATTAATGAAAGAAGAGAACGATCTCTATAATGAAAACTATGTAACATTGATGCAAAAAATTGAAGATGACACCAAAAATGTCAACGTGTTTTGTGGTCATGATTGGAAGAATCAATACTATTAAAATGTCCATACAACTCAAAGCAATTTACAGATTCAGTGCAATCCCTATCAAAATACCAATTGACATTCTTCATAGAAATAGAAATTGGAAAATTCTAAAATTTATGGAGAATCACAAACAACCAGAATAGCCAAAGTTATTCTGGGTAGAAAGAAAAAACAAAATACCATTTTTCACAGAATTAGAAAAAACAATCCTAAAATTCATATGGAAACAAAAAAGAGCCTGAATAGCCAAAGCAATCTTAAGCAAAGAAAACAAAGCTGGAGGCATCATATTAGCTGACTTCAAGCAATACTACAAGCCTATTGTTATCAAAACAGCATGGTAGTGACACAAAAATAGACATATAACTCAATGGAATGGAATAGAGAACCCAGAAATAAAGCCACAAACCTACAACCAACTGATCTTTGATAAATCTGATGAAAATAAGAAATTTGCTTAACACAGTGGCTCACCCTGCAATCCCAGCACTTTGGAAGGCTGAGGCGGGTGGATCAGCAGAGTTCAAGAGTTTGAAACCAGTCTATCTAACATGGCAAAATCCCTTCTCTATTAAAAATACAAAAATGATCTGGACGTGGTGGTGGGCACCTGTAATTCCAGCTTACAGGTGGGCACAAGTAATTCTCCTTGAGGAAGGAGAATTACTTCAACCTGGGAGGCAGAGGTTGCAGTGAGCATAGAGCAAAAATCTGTCTAAAAAACAAAATACACAAAAATAAGCAATGGGAACAGATATTTTATTCAATATATAGTGCTGAGCAAGCTGGCTACCCATAGGCATAAGAATGAAACTGAACATCTATCTCTCACCATATACAAAAATTAACACAAAACATGAGACATTAAACTATAAAAGTTCTAAAAACTGTTTTGAACTTTGGCCTAGCCAATGAACTTATGTCTAAGGCCTCAAATCCAATGTAACAAAAACAAAAATAGACAAACAAATTTTAATTAATTTAAAGAGCTTCCTCATAGCAAAAGAAACAACCAACAGAGTAAACAAACAACCTACAGAATAGGAGAAAATATTTGCAAACTATTCATCTGACAAAAGTCTAATATCCAGCATCTATAAGACACTTAAACAATTTTACAAGAGAAGAGCAAACAATCCCATTAAAAAGGGGAGAAAGGCCATGAAGAGACACTTCTTTTTAGAAGACATACAAGCAGTCAACAAACATATTTAAAAAATGCTCAACATTGCTAACAGAAGAGAAATGCACATTAAAACTACAATGAGATACTATCTCAAACCAGTCAGAATGGCTATCATTAAAAAGTTAAACAAAATAGTAACAGATATTGGAAAGGATGTGGAGAAAAGGGAACACTTACACACTCTGCGTCAGAATGTAAATTATTTCAACCCCTATGGAAAATTGTCACAGGACTAAAAATAGAACTAACATTTGACCTGGCAATCCCACTATTGTGTATTTACCAAAAGGAATATAAATTGTTTGATAAAAAAAAAATTGTACTTGCATGTTTATTGCAGCACTATTTGCTATTCACAGTAGCAAAGTCATGGAATCAGTCTAGGTGTCTATCAACTATGGTTGGATAAAGAAAATGTGGTGTGTACACACAATGGAATACTATGCAGCCTTAAAAAGAATAAAAGTATGTCATTTGCTGGAACACAGATGGAGCTAGAGGCTATTATCCTACATGAAATAAGTCAGAAACAGAAAATCAAATATTGCATTTTCTTACTTATAAGTGGAAGCTGAACAATGAGTACATATGAACACAAAGACGAAAATAAGAAACACTGGAGACGCCAGAAAAGGATAGGTAGGACGTAGTTGAGGGGCAAAGAATTATCTGTTGGGTACTATGTTTGCTACTCACTGACAGATTCACTAGAAATCCAAACCTTGCCATTATGCAGTATACTCATGTAACAGACCTACACCTATATTCCCAAACCTAAAATTTAAAGAAAGTCCCCTTGGATTTGAAGTTAGCCTGAAGCTTTTGCCCTCATTTTATGAGTTAAGAAAGAGGACATGCAAAATTCCTCAGGATCCTTGAGGCATCCTGCCTACGCCAGGATCCTCACTACTTCCTGAAATACCGTTTGCTCTTCCAGGTCATAGTTAAAATTAATGGATGTTTCTAAATCATTCTCTGTCCTATGAGAGTAAAGAATCATTGTATTGCAACACAATACACTTTTTTGTGTTGTACTAAAGTAAGAGCTAAGGGACTTGTGTCTTGTCCTCCTGGTGCTGCCATTAATTAGATGTATCATTTGTACAAGCTCTTTCATCTTTCTGTATCTTAACTGTCCATATTTAAAATAAGTGGCCTAGGCTAAATAATCCTTCAAGGTAACTTTCAACTTGACACTGAAGAATTCTAGTGAGATGGATCAATTATGGAATCTACCTTGGCTTGGGATCATTTTGTATCAGTTACCCATGATAAAAAATTCCCTACATCTGTAAGAATGATCTGCTACATTTTTATGGATTAAGAGTATTTTTCATTCTATTTGAAGATATGTTGGCTGCTTTGGGTAAAAATTCAGAGTATGAAGTTAATGAGGCCAAGTAGTAATGGTCATTTATCATATGGGCCAATTAGTTTCATTTGTTTCCTGGTCACAATCTCTACCTTAATAATCTTACCCTCTTCCCTCCAGCCATTTTACCAAAACAAGTTTCAAGATAAGACTCAGCATGAATGTCCATGGATTAGCACTGCTCATTCTCAAGACCAGGAAAAGCAATCCAGTGACATTTGAGCAGCAGCATTTTTTGGTGGATGAGCATAGCATAATCACAATTAATAGAGGCCACCATGATTTCTGGAGTCAACTCTCTGTCTTATATCAGCCTTTAAGTACATGACAAGAGCAGTCAGTTAAATATCAGCCAGAAAAATGATCGAAAGGCCTCTGTCTTGTTCATTGGAGGTAGTGCCTCTTATAACTATGGGCCAATTATGGCTGTGGGAAAAGTAAAGATGAGAGAACTATTTGTAGTGAAAGCCATCTGGATTTTGTTTATAGTTTTGAGCACAAAATGTAATATTCCCAGGCATTTGGAATGAGCCTGCCAGATGCTTGCAACTCTTTTTTTTCTTTTTTTAAGATTTTCATGTAAAATAGTTGAATTAGGGTGAGGAATGGAATCTTCATTATTCTTTGCTGTGACATGTTTTTTTACCTAAGAAGGACAACCTAGCACACATTGGGTACTGCCTCATCTTCAGTGATAGTACAGTACAAACAGATGATTCTCAAGTGTGATCAGTGTGGCTAGCTGAAGTCATCAGAGCCTCATTGTGGCTGTGGTTTATTTCTTAGCCTTGAGAAAGATCCCTTTACTGGAGTACTCTATACAGCTAAAACTTAGATATGAGTAGTGGTGGTTCAAGCAGTTGAGTTTTCAAATAATCTAAAGCATGAGCATTGGAAAGAAAGAGTGGGAGAAGCAAATGAGGATTAATAAAGGCATCAGAACAACAGCAGGCACTGCCAGGAAGTAGAAAAGCTAAATCTAGGCAAATCATAGAGGGGATGCCTGTTCAACATGGAAAATGGGGATAGATGACTTATAAGTTCAGGAAGTAAAGAGATTAGAAATCAAGCAATTGTAGATTTGAATCCTGTCCTTCTTCCTTACTGGCTATATAAACTTAGGGAAGTCACTTAACTGTACTGAAGCTGTTTCCTCACCTTTAAAATGGGGATAGTAATAGTAATTATTTCACAAATGTTAGCTTCTTTTTGTTTCAACTCTAAATGTTTAGGATTTTAAGGAGCTTTTTTCCCAATTTTACTCCATCCTTCTCTGGGCCTATAATGGAGACCACACTACACACATACCAGACATAAACACTTAAGATAGGGAGCACAAGAACTAACTCTAATTTCAAATGAGCTGTACAAGACATCTGCTCCTTTTTCCTAAGAGCAGGATTCAATGGGAGGCAGAAAGTGAGGGAAGGGCACATACCTATGGAGCAGTAATTATACATATGTACTGTAATAGATTTTTTACATATATTAGTTCATCAAGGCCCCAACCTTTACTAAGTAGACAATATAATGCCTTTGCTAAAGGGTAGAAAGTGGAGGTTCAAATGATTAATTAGTCTAAGTGCAATGAGATTGAGAACTAGAGAATGCCAGAAATGAGATTAAAAATCTATGACTGGATGACTTCTAACCCTGAGCTCTATTCATATAATTCAGTGGATTCTGATAACAAACTTGTGAGGTAGGAAGGTGTGGATGATTATTTTTATTTTACTGCTTCTATTTTTGGAGGAGGGTCACAAAGATGTGTTGTCCAAAGCAACTTATGACTTATGAAGCTTATCTTGGAGTGATTTTGCCCTACGTGATCTTCCTTTCTCCCAATCACCTAAGATTTTTAGCATCTTCTCTTAGAGAGTTTAGCATTGGTGAACCATACGGTGTAGAAGAAGTTTCAGGTCTTAGATTTAAGTTCTTCATCCATCTTGAGTTGATTTTTATATAAGGTGAGAGATGAGGATCCAGTTACATTCTCTTTCATGTGGCTAGTCAATTGTCTGAGCACCATGTGTCTTTCCCCACTTTATATTTTTGTTTGCTTTCTTGAAGATCAGTTGACTGTAAGTATTTGGATTTATTTCTGTGTTCTCTATTTTGTTTCATTGGTCTATGTGCCTATTTTTATGCCAGTACCGTGCTGTTTTGGTGACTATGACCTTATAATATAGTTTGAAATCTCATAATGTGATGCCTCCAAGTTTATTCTTTTTGCTTAGTTATGCTTTGACTATGCAAATGGCCAATAAACATATGAAAAAATGCTCAACATCACTAATGATAAGGAAAATGCAAACCAAAACCACAATGCAATACCACCTTGCTACTGCAAGAATGATGATAATAAAAAAATTTAAAAAATAGTAGATGTTGGCATGGATGTGGTGAACAGAGGACACTTCTGCACTGCTGGCAGGAATGTAAACTACTACAACCACTATGGAAAATAGTGTAAAAATTCCTTAAAGAACTAAAAGAACTACCATTTGATCCAGCAATCCCAATACTGGGTATCTAGCCAGAGGAAAATAAATTATTATACAAAAGTGATACTTGCACACGCATGTTTATAGCAGCACAATTTGCAATTGCAAAAATGTGAAACCAACCCAGATGCCCATCAATTAATAAGTGGATAAATAAACTGTGATATATATATATGTGTGTGTGTGTGTGTGTGTGTGTGTGTGTGTGTGTATGGTATACTCCATCATATATGTAGTATATTTAATCATATATGTGTTTGTGTGCATGTGTTGAAATACTACTCAGCCATAAAAAGGAATGAATCAATGGCATTTGCACTGACCTGGATGAGAGTGGAGATAATTATTGTAAGTGAAGTAACTCAGAAATGTAAAACCAAACATCATATGTTCTCACCCATAAGTGGGAGCTAAGCTATGAGAATGCAGACGTACAAAAATGACACAGAGGACTTTGGGGACTCAGGGGGAAAGAGAGGGAAGAGAATGAAGGACAAAGTAACTACAAATAGGGTGCAGTGTATACTGTTTGGTTGACAGATGCACCAAAGTCTCACAAATCACCACTAAAGAACTTGCCCATGTAACCAAACACCACATATTTCCTGATAACATATGGGAATAAAAAAAAATTAAAGGCAACTTCTCTCAAAGATAGGTAACTATTAGCTCAGGGTCACTTAAACTAAAATGTATTACTGTTTTACTGTTTCTGGCTTTATAATTTTCAAGCCTTACATTCTCAGATCAGATCAATATTATACACAATAATCAGGCAAGCTTTAGGCCCAATTATCCTACCAACTAACACTATACTCTCTTACCTCTTATGGAGAAATCCACTATAAAAACACAAAATTATTTACAAATCTAATTGAAATATTTTCAGCTTTAGAATCTTTGGGGATAATTTTTTATTTTTGTTATGAGTTAAGCTTTTCCCTTCCACTATGTGCTACAGTTATACAAAATTGTTTACAGTTGTCCACTCACACCAGACTGTTTCACACTTCTGTGCAAAAAAGCAAGAATTCATATTACAAACTGAGGAAAAATGAAGACACATTTTCTATAGAGAAAACTATTTCTTTCCTTTCAGAAGAGTTCTGAGAAATTAGTTCAAATACATACACTCAGCAAGTGTATTGTGCTTGATTATACTGCAGGTTAATGATGTCAGGAAATACAATGATTATTTTGATAATGGCTCTACCCAGGACGGTCTCACAGTCCAGTAAGAAAGCCAAGAAATGTTCACATTTGATAATAATTTACAAATGAGACCTGAAACTATAAAATTTATAGAAGATAACATTGGCAAAGCAAGCTAAAGAGCTTTTGCACAGCAAAAGGAACAGTCAGAAGAGTCAACAGACAACCACAGAGTGGGAGAAAATCTTCACAGTCTATATATATGACAATGGATTAGTATCTAGAATCTATAATGAACTCAAACAAATCATCAAAAAAAAAAAAAACCCACCAATTCCATCAAAATTGGGCCAAGGACATGAATAGACAATTCTCAAAATAAGTTGCCTTTTTAAGGTAGAATAGGCTACATTTGGGCCCAACTAGGTCCTACTACACTTGTAGTATTTATGAAAAGAGCAAGTTAGCATGGATTTGGAATACAAAAGATATACAGAATTGACAGAACTTTATTTATTGGAGAGGTGAAGGAATAGAAGAGGTTGAGCATACTTAAGGTTTTTCATTTGGGTTAGTGTTGGCCATGTATTAAGATCTGCAATATAGGAGAAAGAGTGAGGGTTTTTGAAGAATAGCAAAAGTCATGTGTGCTGTTTTGGACTTGATGAGTTTCAAAATTCTTATGGGATAGTCAGATATAAAAAGACAGTCCTGTAATTCAGGCGTTAGAGCTATACATGTAGGGAAGGCTTGGATCAGAATGTCAAAAGACACGGTCCCATATATCATAATGTCAAATGTTGAAATATTGACAGATTAAAACCCCTAAAGACTAAATCTCTAATGTCTAAAATATTTCATGCCTAAATCCCCCCAAAAAAATCACAATCACAATCACATGAATACTAGAATTTCAGGAAAAGCAACACCACATAGAAAGTGAATGTGAATGTATTCTCTGAGAACCATCTTCTAAAAGAACAAAAGCAGCTATGTATTGTGATGCAAGATTTCAAAATAGAGTTAATAATAGTGAAAGTCAGCCTGCTCTTATGGACTACCTCCATGTAATTGTTCATAATCTATCCCTGTAATATACTTTTACATATGTCAAATTTTTTTTTAGTTTTTTTTTTGACTGCTTTAAAGTGTCAGCGTCAAAAAAAATAGTTTGCTAAGCTACGTATTTTATCTTTGCATCATTTCCAATATTGGAAGTATACATTTTATAAAGATTTTTATCAAGTCCTAATTCATGTTATGCATATGTTTGCAAATTTGACTTCACCAAAGTGGAATCACAATGTTGATTTTGTGTGTAAGCTTTGTGCATATATGTAAAAAATGTTGACACTTCCTCAATAAATGAAGATCTGTTGTTTTATTTACATCTGCATTTATGAAAGAAAACAATTTTCAAGATCTTATTTCTTTAGGTAACTGTATGTGTGGTGGCGACCCACGATAGTTTTTCATTGATCTCATCAAAAGACTTAGGTGGTGGGAGGGTCCAAGATAATCTAATAGAAACAGCTCCGGTCTTCAGCTTCCATCAGGAAGAATTAAAATGGTAAGTGAATTCTCCATCTTCAACTGAGTTACACAGGTTCTCTCACTAGATCTGACTGGGTTGTTGCCACAACCCTCAGAGAGTAAGGAAAGGCACTGGGGAGCCAGGGCTCACCTGGGAGCTGCAGGGGGCCAAGGAAGCTCCCTATCCCCAGCCAAGGGAGGTGGTGAGTGATTGTGCTACCCACCTGGGAAACCACGCTTTTCCCATGAATCTTTGCAACCCACAGATCAGAAGGTCCCCTCATAAGCCCACGCCACCAAGGCCTTGAGTCTCAAGCAAAGAACTGTGCACTCATGGTGACCACTTGAGTGGGCAACAGCTGAGGGATACACTGAGACACAGGAGTTTTTGGATACTCCAGTTATGGGAACCCTGGAAAGGCAGGAAATCCATCCACTCCCATTAAAAGGAGGCTAAAGCCATGGAGCCAAGCAGCATTGTTCAGGGGGCACCACTTCCACAGAACCCCACAAGCTAAAACTTCCTGGCTTGTATCTCCACTGGCCAGTGCAGCAGACTGGAAACTGCCTAAGATAATAGAGTTCCTAAGGGAATGGTGGCCACAATAACTGTGGCTCCAGCTGGCTGTTTTCCACTGCAGGTGCCCATGAGAATGGGTGGTTGGACTGGGAACAATTATCCACAGTGTGGCTGTTACATATCGTGGCCAGACTGCTTCTTTAAGTGGGACACCAACCCATCCTTCTTCACTGAATGGGGCATCCCTCTGGGATTTTTGGCATCCCCAGCCAGGAGTTTATAAACAGAACTGAGATCTTCCTGGGATGAGCCCAGGAAGGAAGGGAAGGAGTGGGAAGGCCACAGTATCATGAATCAGCAGTCTTAGTCTTTTCTGCCTGCCACTTCTGGAGACTCTGGGCAGCCTGGAGGAAGTGGATTTCCCCAGTGCAGCAAACCCACTCTGCCAAGGGGCAGTAAGATTGCTTATTTAGCAGGTCCCTGATCCCTTTTTTCCTGACTGAATGATACCTCCCAACAGGGGTTTCCAGACAACTCATACAGAAGTATTTTGGTTGGCATCAGGTTGGTGCCCCTCTGAAATGGAGCTTCTAGAAGAAGGATCAGGCAGCCACATTTACTGTTCTTCAGCCTCCAATGGTGATATCTCTTGGTGTGGGAGGGACCCAGGTGAATAGGGTCCAGAGTGGACCCCCAGAAAACCATAGCAACCCTACAGAAGATGGGTCTGACTATTAAAAGAAACAAACAGAAAGTAACAACAATAACATCAATGAAAAAGACCCAACAAAAACCCCATTCAAAGGTCAGCATCCTCAAATATTAAAGGCAGATAAACCCATGAAGATGAGAAAGAATTAATGCAAATATGCTAAAAACTAAAAAATCTCTTCTCCAAATGATCACAACAAATTTCCAGCAAAGGCAAAGAACTGGGCTGAGGCAGAGATGGATAAATTGACAAAAAGAAGTAGGCTTCAGATGATTGGTAATAATTAACTTTGCTGAGCTAAAGGAATACATTTTAACCCAATGCAAAGAAGCTAAGAACTATAATAAAACATTACAGGAGCTGTTAACTATAATAACCAGTTTAGAGAGGAACAAAAATGACATGATGGAGCTGAAAAACAACATGAGAACTTCACAGTGCAAACCCAAGTATTAATAGCTGAATAGATAAAGTGAAGAAAAGAATATCAGAGATTGAAGACTGTCTTGCTGAAATGAGGCAAGCAAATAAGATTAGACATAAATAAATAAAAGGGATAAAAACAAACCTTGGAAAACAATGGGATATTGTAAAAAGACTGAACCTATGACTGATTGGGGTACCTGAAAGAGATGGGGAGAATAGAACCAAGTTGGAAAACAAACTTCAGAATATCATCCCGGAGAACTTTCCCAACCTAGCAAGACAGGCCAACATTCAAATTCAGGAAATCCAGAGAACCCCAGTAAGATACTCCATGAGAAGAACAACCCCAAGAGAAATAACTATCAAATTCTCCAAGGTTGAAACAAAGAAAACAAAATGTTAAGGGCAGTCAGAGAAAAAGGCCAGCTCACCTACAAAGGGAAGACCATCAGACTAATAGTAGACCTCTCAGCAGAAATCCTACAAGTCAGAAGAGATTGGAGACCAATACTCAATATTCCTAAAGAAAAGTATTTTGAACTCAGAATTTCATATCTGGCTAAACTAAGCTTCACGAGCAAAAGATAAATAAGATACTCACCAGATAAGCAAATGCTGAGGAAAGTCATCAACTTCAATCCTGTCTTGCAGAGCTTCTGAAGGAAATACTAAATATGGAAAGGAAAAACAACTACCAGTCACTACAAAAACACACTGAAGCACACTGACCAATGACACTATGAACCAACTACATAAACATGTCTGAAAAATAACCAGCTAGCAGCTATCATCATAATGAAAGGATCAAATTCACACATAACAATATTAACCTTAAATATAAATGGGCTAAATGCCCCAATCAAAATAAACAGAATGATAATCTGAATAAAGTGTCAAGACCCATTGGTATACTGTATTAAAGAGACTCATCTTATGTGCAAAGAAACATAGAGGCATAAAATAAAGGGATAGAGGAGAATTTGCCAAGCAAATGAAAAACAGAAAAAACACAAGGGTGCAATCCTAGTTTTTGAAAAAACAGACTTTAAACCAAAAAAGATTAAAAAAAAACACAAACAAACAAAGAAGGACATCACATGATAGAAAAGTGGTCAATTCCCCAAGAGCTAACTATCCAAAATTTATATAAATCCAATACAGGAGCACCCAGATACATAAAACAAGTTATAATAGAGCTACGACAAGACTTAGAATCCCACAGAGTAATAGTGGAAGACTTTAACATCCCAATTTCAGTATGACACACATCACTGAGACAGAAAATAAACAAAGATATTCAGGACTTGAGCTCAGCTCTGGATTAAGTGGATCTGAAAAATATCTACAGAATTCTCCTCCCCAAAGCAACAGAATATACATTCCTCTAAGTGCCACATGGCACTTACTCTAAAATCAATCATGTAATTGGAAGTAAAACACTCAGCAAATGCAAAAGAACTGGAATAATAACAAACAGTCTTTCAGACCATGGCACAATCAAATTAGAACTCAAGATTAAGAAACTCAATTAAAACCACCAAAGAAAATTAAAACAATCTTCTTCTGAATGACTCCTGGGTAAATAATGAAATTAAGGCAGAAATAAAGAAGTTATTTGAAACCAATGAGAACAAAGAGACAATGAATGAGAATCTCTGAGACACAGCTAAAGCAGTGTTAAGAGGAAAGTTTATAGTACTAAATGCCCACATCAAAAAGCTAGAAAGATTTCAAATCAACATCCTAACATAACACCTAAAGTAATAGAGAAAAAAAAAGCAAACAAACTCCCAGACTAGGAGAAGACAAGAAATAATCAAGCTCAGAGCAAAACTGAAGAAGATAGAGACACACACACAAAAAAAAACCTTTCAACAAATCAGTGAATCTAGGAGCTTTTTTTTTTTAAAGTTAATAAAATACATGTACTACTAGCTAGACTAATAAAGAAGAGAAGAGAGAAGAATCAAATAGATACAATAAAAATCATAAAGAGGATATTACCACTGACCACACAGAAAAACAAACAATCATCAGAGAACACTATAAACACCTCTGTGCACATAGAAAATCTACAAGAAATGGATAAATTTCTTTACACATACATGCTCCCAAGACTGAACCAGCAAAAATTTGAATTCCCAAATAGAAAAAGGGGCAGCTGGGGAGAGATAGAATGGGGAGAAATGCCAGATACAAGTCATGGGGAGGAAGACAGCAAATCACACTGCCATGTGTGTACCTATGCAACAATCTTGCATGTTCTTCACATGTACCCCAAAACCTAAAATGCAATTAAAAAAAGGGGGCAATAGTAAATTGCCTACCAACCAAAAATATTCACAGGACCAGATGAAATTGAGGCAGTAGTAAATAGCCTACCAACAAAATAATGCACAGGACCAGATGGATTTACAGCTGAATTCTACCAGAAGTACAAAGAGAAGCTGGTACCATTTCTTCTGAAACTATTCCAAACAATTGAAAGGGAGGGACTTCTCCCAGCTCATCTTACTAGGCCAGCATCATCCTGATACCAAAATGTGGCAGAGATACAACAAAAAAAGAACACTTCAGGTTAATATTCCTGATGAACATTAATGCAACAAATCCTTAATAAAATAATGGCAAACCAAATTCAGCAGCACATCAAAAAGCTTATCCATCATGATCAAGTTGGCTTCATCCTCAGGATGCAAGGCTGGTTCAACATAGGCAAATCAATAAACATAATTCATCACACTAAAAACAAAACCGCATGATTATCTCAATAGATGCAGAAAAGGCCTTTGAGAAAATTCAAAGTTTATGTTAAAAACTCTCAATAAACTAGGTATTGAAGGAACACACCTCAAAATAATAAGAGACATTTATGGCAAACTTATAGCCAATATTATACCGAATGGGCAAAAGATGAAATAATTCTGTTTGAAAATCAGCACAAGACAATGATGCACTCTCTCAACATTTTATTCAACATACTATTGGAAGTTCTGGCCAGATTAAATCAAGCAAGAGAACGAAGTAGAGGGTACTCAAGGAGGAAAATAGGAAGTCAAATTGTCTTTGTAGATGACATAATTGTATATCTAGAAAACTCCATCATCCAAGCCTAAAAACTTCTTAAGCTGATAAGCAATTTCAGCAATCTCAGGATACAAAATCTCTGTGAAAAAATTACAAGCATTCCTCTACACCAACAACAGACAAACAGGGAGCCAAATCATGAATGAGCTCCCATTCACAATTGCTACAAAGAGAATAAAATACCTACAAATACAGCTAACAAGGGAAGCAAAGAACTACTTAAAGGAGAAATACAAATCACTGCTCAAGGAAACCAGAGAGGACAAAAATAAATATAAAAATATTCCATGCTCATAGATAGGAAGAATCAATATCATGAAAATGACTATACTGCCCAAAGTAATTTATAGATTTGATGCTATTCCCATTAAACTACCATTGACATTCTTCATGGAAATAGAAAAAATGGGTTTTAAAATTCATATGGAACTCGAAAAGAGCTCATATAGCCAGGACAATCCTAAACAAGTAGAACAAAGCTGGAAGTATCATGCTACCTAACTTCAAAATATACTACAAGACTACAGTAGCCAAAACAGCATGGCACTGGTACAAAACTGACACATAGATCAATTGAATAGAATAAAGATCTCAGAAATAAGACTGCATATCTATAACAATCTGATCTTTGACAAACATAACAAACACAAGCAACAGGGAAAGGATTCTCTGGTTAATAAATGGTGCTGGGAGAAGTGGCTAACTATACACAGAAAATTGACAAGGGACTATTTCCTTATACCTTATACCAAAAGCAACTCTAGATGGATTAAAAACCTAAATGTAAAACCCCAAACTATAAAAACTCTAGAAAAAAATCTAGTCAATACCATTCAGAACATAAGCATGGAAAACATTTAATGATGAAATCACCAAAAGCAATTGCAACAAAATCAAAAATTGGCAAATGGGATCTGCACAGAAAAAAAAATTAAAAAATTAAAAAACCCACCATCATCAGTGCTAACAGGCCACCTACAGAGTGGGAGAAAATTTTTACAATCTATCCATCTGGGAAAGGTCTAATATCCAGAATCTACAAGGAACAAGGGACTCAAACAAATTTACAAGAAAAAAAAAGAAAACTCCATTAAAAGGTGGGCAAAGAACATAAGCAGGCACTTCTCAAAAGAAGACATTCACGTGACCGAAAAAAAAAAAGGAAAAAAAGCTCAACATCATAGATTATTGAAGAAATTCAAATCAAAACCACAATGAGATACCATCTCATGCCCGTCACAATGGCAATTATTAAAAAGTTAAGAAACAACAGATGCTAGAGAGATTGCAGAGAAATAGAAATGCTTTTACACTGTTAGAATGTAAATTAGTTCAACCATTGTAGAAGAGAGTGTGGTGATTCCTCAAAAGTCTAGAATCAGACATACCATTTGACCCAGCAATCCCAGTACTGGTTATGTACCCAAAAGAATATAAGTCATTCTATTATAGCGATACCGTCCCAAGTATTTTCCTTGAAGCACTATTCACAAGAACAAAGACATGGAATTAACACAAATGCTCAACAATGTTATTGTTGAAATAACATTATTTCAAATATTTCAAAATAAAAAATAAAGAAAATGTGTCACATATGCACCTTGGAATATTATGTAGCCAAATAAAAGAACAAGATTATGTGCTTTGCAGGGATATGGATGGAGCTGGAAGCCATTATCCTCAGTAAACTAACGCAGGAACAGAAAACCAAACACCACATGTTCTCACTTATAAGTGGAGCTAAACTTTGAGAACACATGGACACAGGAAGGGGAACAACACACACAACGTGCAGCAAACAACTATGGCACACGTTTACCTATGTAACAAATCTGCACTTCTTACACATGTATCCTGGAATTTAAAAATAAAATAATATAAATAAAAGAAAATAAACATACTTAAGTTATATATCAGAGTATTTCAGATGATGGCAGTTACAAAATTGAGTGCAAAAATTAACAACTATAATAATATAAATTTATATATTTCAATTTTGACTCTACTTTTAATGCAGTTTATCTTATTATAACTGTTATACCTGTGCAACAGTCATTATACCTGAATGTTTATACTTGTAAAAATATGTATATTGATATTGCCTATTTAACTGTGTAAAATATCCCATTAAGTTTTCTGTCATGTTTTTTATGTTTCTCAAATAAATATGATTTTTAAAGGGCAAATAATTTTATCAAAGGCCTTTTCTGCATCTATTGAGGTAATAATGTGGTTTTTGTCATTAGTTCTGTTTATGTGATAAATTACATTTATTAATTTGCATATGTTGAAACAGCCTTGCATCCCAGGGAATAAGCTGACTTGATTATAATGGATAAGCTTTTTGATGTGCTGCTGGATTTGATTTTCCAGTATTTTATTGAGGATGTTTTCATCAATGTTCATCAGAAATATTGACCTGAAATTTTGTTGTTGTGTCTCTGCCAGGTTTTGGTATCAGGATGATGCTGGCCTCATAAAATGAGGAGGAGTCCCTCTTTTTCTATTGTTTGGAATAGTTTCAGAAGTAATGTTGCCAGCTCCTCTGTACCTCTGGTAGAATTTGGCTATGAATCTGTCTGGTCCCGGTCTTTTTTTTTGGTTGGTAGGCTATTAATTACTCCCTCAATTTCAGAACTTGTTATTGGTTTATTCAGATCCAACTTTTTCCTGGTTTAGTCTTCGGAAGGTGTATGTGTCCAGGAATTTACCCACTTCTAAATTTTCTAGTTTATTCGCATAGAGGTGTTTATATTATTCTCTGATGGTAGTTTGTATTCCTGTGGAATCACTGGAAATATCCCCCTTGTCATTTTTTATAGTGTCTATTTGATTCTTCTCTATTTCTTCTTTATTAGTCTGTCTATTGGTCTATCTATTTTGTTAATATTTTCGAGAAATCCGGTTCCTGGATTCATTGATTTTTTGAAGGGTTTTTCATGTCTCTAACTCCTTAAGTTCTGCTCCGATCTTAGTTATTTCTTGTATTCTGCTAGCTTCTGAATTTTTTAGCTCTTGCTTCTCTAGTTCTTTTAACTGTGATGTTAGAGTATTGATTTTGTATCTTTTCCACTTTCTCCTGTGTGCAATTTAGTGCCATAAATTTTCTAAACACTGCTTTAGTGTCCCAGAGATTCTGGTATGTTTGTCTTTGCTCTCATTGGTTTCAAAGAACTTACTTATTTCTGCCTTAATTTCATTATTTAATCAGTAGTCACTCAGGAGCAGGTTGTTCAGTTTCCATGTAGTGTGCAGTTTTGACTGAGTTTCTTAAACCTGAGTTCTAATTTGATTGCACTGTGGTCTGTTATGATTTCCATTCTTTTGCATTGCTGAGGAGTGTTTTACTTACAATTATGTGATCAATTTTTAGAATAAATGCAACGTGGTGCTGAGAAGAATGTATATGCTTTTGATTTGGAGAGGAGAGTGCTGTAGATATCTATTAGGTCTGCTTGGTTCAAACAGAGCTCAAACCCTGAATATACCTGTTAAATTTCTGTCTTGTTGATCTGTCTAATATTGACAGTTGGGTGTTAAAGTCTCCCACTATTATTGTGTGTGAGTCTAAGTCTCTTTGTAGGTGTCCAAGAACTTGCTTTCCATGTTCTCCTGTATTGGGTGCATACATATTTAAGAGAATTAGATCTTCTTATTGCATTGATCCTTTTACCATTATGTAATGCCCTTCTTTATCTCTTTTGACCTTTCTTGGTTTAAAGTCTGTTTTATGAGAGACTAGGATTGAAACTCCTGCTTTTTTGTTTTTGCTTTTCTTTTGTGTTTGTTTTCCATTTGTTTGGTAAATATTCTTCCATCTTTTAATTTTGAGCCTATGTGTGTCTTTGCAAGTGAGATGGGTCTCCAGAATACAGCAGGCTGATGGGTCTTGACTCTTTATCCAATTTGCCAATCTGTGTCTTTTAATTGGGGTATTTAGCCCATTTACATTTATGATGAATATTTTTATGTGTTAATTTGATCCTGCCATTATGATGCTAGTTGGTTATTTTACCCGTTATTTGATGCAATTTCTTCATAGTGTCAATGGTCTTTATAATTTGGAATGTTTTTGCAGTGTGTGTTACTGGAGTTTTCTTTCCACATTTAGTGCTTCCTTCCAGAGCTCTTCTAAGGCAGGCCTGATGGTGACAAAATATTCCAGCATTTGCTTGTCTGTAAAGGATTTTATTTCTCCTTTGCTTAGTAAGCTTAGTTCGGCTGGATATGAAAATTCAACACCGCTTTATGCTAAAAATTCTCAATAAACCAGGTATCAATGGAACATATCTCAAAATAATAAGAGCTCTTCATGAGAAACCCACAGCCAATATCATACTGAATGGGCAAATGCTGGGAGCACTCCCTTTGAAAACCTGCACAAGACTAGAATACCCTCTCTCACCACTGCTATTCAAAAGAGTATTTAAAATTCTGGCCAGTGCAATGAGATAAAACTACAAAAAGAGTATTCAGATAGAAAGAGAGGAAGTCAAATTGTCTCTGTTTGCAGATGACATGCTTATATATTTAGAAAACCCCATTTTCTCAGTTCAAAATCACATTAAGCTGCTAAGCAACTTCAGCAAAATCTCAGAATACAAAATCAATGTGCCAAAATCACAAGCATTACTATACACTGGTAATAGACAAATCATGAGTAAACTCCCATTTACAATTGCTACAAAGAAAATAAAGTACCTAAGAATACAACTTGTAAGGGATGTGAAGGACCTCTTCAAGGAGAACTACAAACCACTGCTCAAGGAAATAAGAGAGGACACAAATAAATGGAAAAACATTCCATGCTCATGGATAGGAAGAATAAATATTGTGAAAATGGCCATACTTCCCAAAGTAATTTATAGATTCAGTGCTATCCGCATCAAGCTACCATTGACTTTCTTCAGAGAATTAGAAAAAATTACTTTAAATTTCACATGGAACCAAAAAAGAGCCAGTATAGCCACAACAATCCTAAGCAAAAGGAACAAAGCTAGAGGTATCACACTACCTGACTTGGAACTATGCTACAAGGCTACAGTAACCAAAACAGCATGTTATTAGTACCAAAACAGATATATAGACCAATGGAACAGAACAGAGGCCTCAGAAATAATGCCACACATCAACAGTAATCTGATTTTTGACAAACCTGACAAAAAAAAGCAATAGAAAAAGGATTCCCTATTTAATAAATGGTGTTGGGAAAACTGGCTAGTCACATGCAGAAAACTGAAACTGAATCTCTTTCTTACAATTATTACAAAAATTAACTCAAGATGAATTAAAGACTTAAATGTAAGACCTAAAACCATAAAAACCCTAGGAGAAAACCTAGGCAATATCTTTCAGGACATAGGCATGAACAAAGCCTTCATGATTAAAACCAGGAAGATGCCAAATCCCTGAAAAGACCAATAACACGTTCTAAAATTGAGGCAGCAGTTAATAGCCTATCAACCAAAACAGTCCAGGCATAGATGGTTTCACAGCCACATCTCAATACATGCTGAGAAGGCCTTTGACAAAATTCAACATCCCTCCATGCTAAAAACTCTCAATAAACTAAGTATTGGTAGAAATTATCTCAAAATGATAAGAGCTATTTATGACAAATCCACAGACAATATCATACTGAATGGGCTACAGTAATCAAAACAGCATGGTACTGGTATCAAAATAGATATATAGACCAATGGAACAGACCAGAGGCCTCAGAAATAATGCCACACATCTACTACCAACTGATCTTTGTCAAACCTGACAAAAATAAGCAATGGGAAAATGATTCCTTATTTAATAAATGGTGTTGGGAAAACTGGCTAGCCAAATGTAGAAAGCTGAAACTAGATACATTTATCACACGTTATACAAAAATTAACACAAGATGAATTAAAGACTTAAACGTAAGACCTAAAACCATAAAAACCCTAGAAGAAAACCCAGGCAATACCATTCAGGATATAGGCACGGGCAGAGACTTCATGACTAAAACACAAAAATCAATGCCAACAAAAGCCAAAATAGACAAATGGGATCTAATAAAACCAAATAGCTTCTGCACAGCAAAATAAACTATCAACAGAATGAACAGGCAACCTACAGAATGGGAGAAAATTTTTGCAATCTTTCCATCCGACAAAGTGCTAATACTAAGAATCTACAAAGAAATTCAACAAAATTACAAGAAAATAATCCAATCAAAAGGTAGGTAAAGGATATGAACAGACATTTCTCAAAAGGAGACATTTATCCAGCCAACAAACCTATGAAAAAAAGCTCATAATCACTGGTCATTAGAGAAATGCAAATCAAAACCACAATGTGATACCATCTCACACCAGTTAGAATGGCATCATTAAAAAGTCAGTAGAGAACAGATGCTGGAGAGGATGCAGAGAAATAGGTATGCTTTTACACTGTTGGTGGATGGTACATGGATGAAGCTGTAAACCATGATTATCAGCAAACTACCAGAAAACAGAAAATCAAACATCACATGTTGTCACTCATAAGTGGGAGTTGAACAATGAGAACACATGGACACATGGAGGGGAACATCCCACACTGGGGCCTGCTGGGGGGTGGAGGGTAGGAAAGGGATAGCATTAGGAAAAACTATGTAGATGATGGGTTGATGGGTGCAGCAAACCACCATGGCACGTGTATACCTATGTAAAAAACCTGTATGTTCCGCATGTGTATCCCAGAACTTAAAGTATAATAATATAAAGGTAAATAAATGGCTTTTAAATAACTTTAAAAATTACTTTCTCCATGATTATAATATCAGGATTTTGATCTTTTGGGATTTCAACATTCAAGATTATGGCATTTGGGATTGTATCTTTTAGGATTATGATTGGCTCCTGTATATAAAAATGATCAGAATAGAAGAGTTAGTGGAGCCCATGAATATAAATTAGATAATAGTGATGGTGATGATGGTGATGATTATGATGATGGTAGTAACAATGAAAACTAGTATTTTTTTAGTATCTACTATTATATACGCCAGGCACTATATACTTTATTTCTCATATAACTCTGATGAGATGAAGTGATTTTACTAGGGTAATAAAGTTGATTAATGGTGGAACTTATATTTTAATTTAGGACTTATTGATTTTAGAAATTAAGAGAACACAGAGAATGGGATACTAGAGAATGTTGCCAATTTAGAGGTGGACGAGAATAAAATCTAAAGGAGACAGAAAAACAGGCAGAGAGGTAGGAACAAACTTTGATAAAAAGTCTGATTTAAATGAAGGAAGTGCAGGATTTTACAGAGGAACAGTAGATATTAGTTAACTTTTGTAATATAGAATACTGGTTATTACAGAATCTGAACCCTAGAGTCTAGTGTTGCAATAAAACTTTACTGTTTATTAGTTGTGTGATCTTGGCCAGGGTAGTTGACCTTTCTGGGACTTCCTTTTCTAATCTAAAATAATGATAAGAATAGTTGATTACCTCACAAGGTTATTGTGATAATTAAAAATTTGGTTACAAAAATCATTTAAAAAAGTGTTTGGCACATTGTAAATACCCTATGTGTTTTATGGTTTGTTAGTATAACACTGAGGGAGAAAAAATTAATGGCTAAAGAAATCTGTTCATGTTTATAGGCC
This sequence comes from Plecturocebus donacophilus, assembly GCA_004027715.1. Classification (NCBI taxonomy): domain Eukaryota; kingdom Metazoa; phylum Chordata; class Mammalia; order Primates; family Pitheciidae; genus Plecturocebus; species Plecturocebus donacophilus. The sequence continues at coordinate 8,993 of PVKP010008949.1, read as the reverse complement.
ACATGATAGGAGACAGAAAAGAATGAAAGATTGAGAAGATGAGTTAGTTAAATGAGGATGAAATAAGGTCCAATTTCTGGCTCATAATTTAAGGGGGAGAAGTAATAGGCACAACTAGGGAATTGGATGTAAATGGCCGGAAAAGTAATTTTTTTTTTAACTGGGAAAAACCAGGTGAATGAGGTATAGTCAGAGATAAGCAATATGTATAGGGTGAAATGTTCTTTTATAATAGCTTTATTTTTCTCTGTGAAGTATGAGGTTAGATATTTCTGTATGGAGCAGGAGCTTTGGAGACTTGAGGGTGTTCTTTGTTAATTCTCAGTGTGAAATGGAAAAAAGGCAACTGAGTGAGCCAACTAAGAGTATCCCAGTTTAGCACCAACTGTCCAAGTAAATTTCGAGACTATATGTTTTCACAGGCCAAAAAAAAGTGCTTTTGTGATTTTTCTCCAACAGTGTTTTAGGTAGTCACCGTGTGAGCATTTACATGGGACTGTGAAGCAGAAGGGTAAGGGTATAAGAGTTTAAGTGTGTTGGCAAGAAAGGGAATTGGGCTAGTTGGAGGAGAAAGTGAAGAGCTGAGTGTGGGTTAGGGAAAACATAGGGGCTGAGACTAAAGAGAATAAAAGGGCTGAAGAACATGGATAAGGTCCTAGTTTTGTTTTTTCATTTTTAAAATAAAGATGCTGTAAGATGTGATCTCTGTAAAATCTTCTTCAGATTCTGGACTGTATTTTTCTTTGTTTCATTGCACTGCCACCTAGTGTATATAAAGTATATAGAAGAGAGGCTATAAGGAAGAAATGCAAAAGAATCAGTGTTACCCTCTATTTCCTCCTCTTCATGCCATCTGATGGTAGATGAAACAGATAAAATCAGTGAATTCAGAGAACCAAAGTCATGGAAGAGTCGTGGATGAATGGCGCCTGGAACCTGAATCATTACTGAAAGATTAACTGCTTAGAAATTTTGCTTGATTAAAAAAAAAACATGTTGGACTGTTGCATGAGTAAGAAATAAACTTTTGTATTAAACTACTAAAAAAAAAGAATCAGTTTAAGAAAATAAAAACCATGAGCAAGTATGTTTATGAAAGGGTGAGGGCACACCTGGATGAATTATATTTGAGATTAATCAAATATATTTAAGATTAATCAAATATATTTAAGATTGTTCAATATTTGCTTATCTCTCAGGAATATTTTTCTTTTCATAACTCACCTGTCCCATTTTTCCCAGACATCATTCCTATTTAAAGGAAGTCTCACTTAGTGTCTGGCTATTAGAGAGAAATAATTTCAGAGACTTTCTATTTTAGAGTTTCCCCCCCAAAACATCAATAGCCTTATTAAGTTCCAAAGGAATGTCTAATGGAGACATTTAATGTCCATTTCTTATTAAGTTTCAAAGAAATGAATGTCTAATGGAGGAATATTTAATAATACTGATGGAATATGTATATTTGACAGATAAAACCTCTTTAAATTATCTTTGCCCACAGTTGATGGTAGTTAGTCTATATATACTGGCAAGGGGGAGCAGGTGTGAACCAGTTGGAAGACGTGAAGCAAGCAAATGAAATGAGAACAAGGCATCAAAAATGCATTTTTAACAAATAGAAGCATAGTTTCATTGAATGAACACAATTTAGTGCAATAATGAAGTTTATAAGCCTTTGGTCTTTTCATATTTATATCCAGTATTATAAGTACATGCTGCAATTTATTGCACTTCACTTAATTGTGCCTTGTAGATATTGGATTTTTTTTTTCAAATTGAAGGTTTGTGGCAGTTCTGTGCCCCGCAGGTTTATCACCACCATTTTAGCAACAGCAGGTGCTCACTTCATGTTTTTGTGTTAAATTTTGGTAATTCTTACATTTTCATTATTTTTATATAAGAAAACTTTTTCATTATTTTTCTATTTGTTATGGTAATCTGTGATCAGTGATGTTTGAACTAAAATGTTAATTTTAATTGTTTGAGGACACCATGAACTGCATCCACATAACACATGTGAACTTAATTGATAAATGTTGTATGTGTGTTCTGACTTCTAAACTTACTGGCCATTTCAACAGCTGTCTCCCTCTCCTTGGGATGCAACAATACTGAAATTAGGCCAAATCCTACACAAACATGTAAATGTTCAAGTGAAAGGAAATGTATGTCTCTCTTTTTAAATAAAAGCTAGAAATAAATAAGCTTAGTAAGGAAGGTAAATTGAAAGCTGAGGCTAAAAGCCAGGCCTCTTGTGTCAGATAACCAAATTGTGAGTGGAAAGACAAAGTTCTTAAGGAATATTAAAATTGCTACTCCACCAAACACACAAATATCGGGGAAGTAAAATAACTTATTGCTAATATGAAGAAAGTTTTATTGGTTTGGATAGGTCAAACCCGCCACAATATTTCCTTAAGCAAAAGCCTAATCCTGCCGAGTCTGTCCCATAGACCGGTAGAGTCACAGATGAACAGAGTATGCAGACACAGGTGTTTTGCCTGTGAGCATACCTAGGGAACTGCAAAGCTCAGCAAAGCCAACAAGAAGGTATGGACCCAATAAGCCAGAGATGCTCAGATTTATTTAGTACAGATTTAATAACAAAGGCTTGGAGCAAACACCATTTTTGGGTAATTAACACTGTCGACCCCCCAAGTAGGGGAAAGTCCTGCATGTAGATGATCAAAGGTTGGTTTCCAAAGAAATAGATTTTAAAAACCTAACTAGATAAATTCCTTTTCACTCCCTTGTTATCTGCCCTCTGTCATTAGCTCAAGATAAAAGGATTAGGCTGCCTTCAGCCATAACTCTTCCCAGAAGCTTTTTCAAAACCTCCTGGCCTTCTAAGAAGGTTTATGTCTTTTCTATAATTTTGCCACCACCCTGACCGATACCCTATATCTCCCCCTTTTCTGTTTTTTTTTTTTTTCTTCATCAGGTTTTGTTGTTTGAAGAGTACAGATGTGTGCAGCAACAGGTTTGTCAGGTGCAGTGGTTATAAGTTGTGTTTCGGCTTTGCATCCTAGAATTAGTAAATAACATAAGACAAGCATGAGTATAATCAGTAACATTCTTTTCCAATCAAGGAGGGACCCCCAGGGGTGGGAGTTTATCCAGGAGAGATGTTCTTGCACATCCTTCCATATGGCTGTTTGTTGGACATGTATATCTATGGCGTTTAGGGATTCTAGAATTTTGGTCTTACGTTGCTTTATGTCTGCTGTTAAATTATCAGGTAAGGTTCCCCAGAGGTGTTGTTTCACCTCATTTCAACTATGTAGTCATTAATTTCAAAGGAGAGAGGTGACACAGATATGTTTATGCATCCAATCACAATTTAATTGCTATAGGAATACCATTGCATCTTGTTGCTCTCCTACATATTCTAAGGCAGCCTTGAGGGCTTAAAGACATGCAAGAATTTTTTTATCCATACCCTGCTGTAGGAGAAGTTTATTAGACACATTTCTGGCCAAGTTATTTATAAAAGTAGCTCTTTGTACTGATTCGGTAATACAGGCCTCAGCAACACTAGCAGTTGCTAAGATGTCTATAGTTGAGACTATGAAAGATATAAATGTACTTATGAATCTTTTATGTCTGACCTGAGACAGGGCACATTCTAAGGTGGCAAGAGCAGAGGAACCTTGCCAATCGTGTGTCAAATTGACTGGTAGAAATGCCTCAGATTGTCTTCTTAGTACCATGACACTAGTAATATTTAAATCAGATATATTGTAATAAGTGATGCATGAGGCAAACCAAGCCTGTCCCTCCACTTGGGTCACAAACGTGGAGTTTTGGGGTGTAATGAAAATATTGGTTCCCATAAGGAAACATATGGATGGGTAGTGCAAATTAGGCACTGATCTGTGTGATTATAAATAAAGATCACAGTACAATTATTACTGGAATTTTGATATGTCTCATGCCAGGAGTTAAAGGAGGTGCTAAGATGTCCCAGGCTCCATAAAGTGTCTTGAGGTGGCATGAAGTCTACTTGGGGTCTGGGATATCCCATTCCCCTATTGGCCCAAATCATAGGAGAATGGGATGTGGTTACAAAACTGTGATTGAGTCCATGATGAATGCAGACATCAGTATGGTCACCCTGAAAATGGCCATGGAGGTTCCAGCCTAAGATGTTATAATTGCCTAACTGGAGACTATGGGCTTGTCCCCCATGACACACCTCCCAGCCAAAGTGGAATCCATTACTTTCCCAGCTTCATTTTTTAGCACAGGAAGAAATGTTGGTGAAAGTGTCATTGGTTGAGTTGCCCAGTCTGAGGATACCTGCAACCAAGAATGTCAAGGCATTTTCTTTTCCTTGATGTAGACATAATTATGGTTGGGCAGATACACATAATTGTGTAAGAGTTAGAACTTTCATAACTCAAACATGATGGGAGGATAGTGGAGTGATATGTAGTGTTACCTGGCACCTTAGTCCAATATTTGCCATTAATGAGGGAGCCCACTGGTGGTAAGTCAGTTCCTCCTAGCCAAGTAGTTACATTATTACAGGCTGGGAAGAGGGTGTCTGCACAGGTAACAGGTGGATAAAAGGTGAATCTAAGAGATGAGCCCAGTAGAGTGTAGCAGGTACAGGTTGCAGGCAGAGTGAGAGAATAAGAAAGGTTAATACCCTATGATAATTGCAATGTACATTAGAGAGCATAGCAAGGAACAAATTATCTGGAGTGAATGGTATCTGCATCTGGAGCACGATTTGCTGAGCCTCCTGAATCATTTTCTTCAGCACTCCCCAGGTAATGTCCAAGCTGCATTGTCTGGAGCTTCAGGTCCTGCAGGGTCATTTCCTTCATTTTTGGTACTAGGTTGGGTCCTAGCTACACCATGGTATGGTTTGATGTGTCATGCTGGAATACAAAGAGGGCCTGAGGGTGTGTGAACACAAGCATATCCTCTTCCCCATGTTAGCAAATAATTTGGACCACACCATACATTACTATTCACATCTTTTTGTACAACTGCACATTTTATGTCTTGAGAGATTTTAGAAAAGTGCTTCTCTATAGACGATTGAAATTTGTCATATAAATTTTAAAAATTAAGGATAAATAAGGCTTGTGTTAGTATTGTTGCAGGGTCCTTACTAATATTTTCCCTGTTTTGTTTTATGAGCATATATATATATATATATTTCTTTCTTTTTATTGTACTTTAGGTTCTGGGGTACATATGCAGATCATGCAGGATTGTTGCATAGGTACATACATGGTAAGGTGGTTTGCTGCCTCCATCCCTCCATCACCTACACCTGGCATTTCTCCCCATGTTATCCCTCCCCAACCTCCCCACCCCCTGCTGTCCCTCCCTTAGCCCCCCAACAGACTCCAGTATATGATACTCCCCTCCCTGTGTTAATGTGTTCTCACTGTTCAACACCTGCCTATGAGCCAGAACATGACATATTTAGTTTTCTGTTCTTGTGTCAGTTTGCTGAGAATGATGGTTTCCAGATTCATCCATGTCCCTAAAAAGGACACAAACTCATCATTTTTTTATGGCTGCATAGTATTCCATGGTGTATATGTGCCACATTTTCTTTGTCCAGTCTATCATTGATGGCATTTGTGCTGGTTCCAGGTCATTGCTATTGTAAACAGTGCCGCAATGAATATACATGTTCATGTGTCTTTATAATAGAACAATTTATAATCCTTTGGGTATATACCCAGTAATGGGACTGCAGGGTGAAATGGAATTTATATTTCTAGATCCTTGAGGACTTGCCACACTGTCTTCAACAATGGTTGAAGTAATTTACACTCCCACCAACTGTGTAAAAGTTTTCGTATTTCTCCACATCCTCTCCAGCATCTGTTGTCTCCTGATTTTTTAATGATCGCCATTCTAACTGGCATGAGATGGTATCTCAGTGTGGTTTTGATTTGCATTTCTCTGATGACCAGTGATGATGAACATGTTTTTATATGTTTGTTGGTCTTGTAATTGTCTTCTTTTGAAAAGTGTCTGTTTATAGCTTTCACCCACTTATGAATGGGTTTGTTTGTTTTCTTGTAAATGTTCTTTTGTTCTTTGTAGATTCTGGATATTAGATCTTTGTCAGATGGGTAGATTGCAAACATTTTTTTTCCCATTCTGTTGGTTTTCAGTTCACTCTAATCATTGTTTCTTTTGCTGTGCAGAAACTCTTCAGTTTAATTAGATCCGATTTGTCTATTTTGGCTTTTCTTGCCACTGCATTTGGTGTTTTAGTCATGAAGTCCTTGCCTATGCCTATGTCCTGAATTGTTTTGCCTAGGTTTTTTTATAGGATTTTTATGGGTCTGAGCATACTTTTAAGGGTGCAGTGGACACATTCTACCATGGCCTGTCCTTGAGTTTATACAGGATGTGTGTGGAATGTTTTATGTTCCATGTGTGACAAAATTGTTGAAATTATGAGCTGGCATAAGCCAGACCGTTATCAATTTTAATTTTTGTGGGCTGCTCCATAAACACAAAAGTTAAGAGAAGATGTTTAATAACATATTGGGTGGAATCCTCAGGAAGAGCATGTGTGCTAATTAGGTGAAAATTGGTATCAATGGATATATGTACATATCTTAGGTTTCCAAATCTAGGGACATATGTAACATCTGTTTGCCATAACTGATTATGTTATAGTCTTCTAGGGTTAACACCTGTTGAAGGAGGGGATGTGCCTGTGAGCTGGCAATCTGGACATTGAAGGATAATTTGTTTAGTTAGTCTTTGGGTAAACCAAAATTGTTTAGCTAAGTTTCTACAGTTTTGGTGGAAAAACTAATGGGATTGGATGTCTTGGTTAAGCAGTGATGTCATAACCTGCAGATCTCCTTGATTATTGCCATAATCCTGTGGGCTACGGAGTGAGCTATGGGATCAGATATGTGTGATAAAAGTAGGATTTGTATGTTGATCCAGCAATTGCTGAAGTTGAAGAAAAAGAGCACACAGGGTGGGCTCGACAGTAGACTTAATGAGGGCTGTCTCAAGGTTCTGCAATAAATAAGCAGAGTAAACAGAGTCACTAACCATATTGATGGACCGAGCAGAAAAGTTTTCCAGGGCTAATGTTAGGGCTCCAACCTCAGCTCTTTGAGTGCTAATAAATCCAGACTGAGTGAAGAAATTATGTGACTTCTACCAGATACCTGCTTTTCCTTTTTTACCAAATCCAGCAGTAAAAAGCATTAAAGCATCAGGTATGGGGGAGTGAATTACTTTTATAGGCAAAACTACAGAAGTTTGACATAAGAACTGAAGTAGTTTGTCAGCAGGAAGGGCATGCACCATATGGCCTGCATAATCAGAGTGCTATCTGAAGATCTAGAGTTAGGGGTGATACTGCTTTGAATTACTCAAAGAAATTCTTATGACATCAGGGTCATAACCTAGCAACAGATTGCATCATCTGAAGCCCATATAGATGACTTTACTAACTAGCTAGATATAGGGAGACAGTGTTTTAGTCCCAGTATGTGAGCAAAAAACCAATTTTAGAAAGCATAGCCCTGGGGCAATCTGTCCTAGTAATCCTCTTGGGGAATGTTTGTAGGAAAAACAAACAACTGAACTGGATATTGTGGGTCTATGCAATCTGGTTGCCTCTGAGAAATAGCTTATTTCCTTAATCTCCCTTTTTGCTGTGGGGGTTAAGTACCTGGGAGAATCTAGGGCTGTACTGCCTTTTAAGATAGAAAACAGGTTTTGCAACGTATCAGTAATTATGCCCAAAGTGGGGTGAAGCCAGTTAATATCACCCAGTAATTTCTGATATTCATTTAAGGTACGTAAGTTGCTAATATTTAATTCAACCTTTTGAGATCTGACTGACTGGAAAGTTAGTATGTATCCAAGATATTTCCAAGGAGAGGACATTTGTACCTTTTCAGGTGCTATGATTAAACCACTTAAACTGTGTATTCTTTTGGACAGAGGAATATAAACTTAAAAGTACTGGCTCCATTGGGGCTGCTAGTAATATATCATCCATAAAGTGAAAAATCTTGCAATTAGGAAATTCTTTTCTACTGGGGAGCAAAGCCTGATTTACATGATACTGACACATGGTAAGACTGTTTCACATTCCTTGAGGAAGTACTTTCTAATGAAATTGGCAAGTTGGCCTTTCATTATTGATAGCTGGTATTGTAAACACAAATTTTTCTCTGTCTTGTTCTGCAAGGGGAATAGTATAAAAGCAGTCTTTTAAATCAATAATGACTATAAGCCAATCTTGAGGAATCACCATGGGGGAAAGGAGCCCCTGTTGAAGAGGCCCTATAGGTTGCAGATTAACATTAATAGCCTGTAAGTCATGCAAAAGTCTCCAGTTGCCAGACTTTTTGGGTATGATGAAAATGGGTGAAGTCCAAGGGCAGTTAGATGGTTCTATATGGCTGGATTTTAATTGCTCCACAACTAATTCATGGGCTGATTTTAATTTCTCTTTCTTTAAAGGGTACTGCTCTATCCAAACCAGATTTTGAGAAAGCCATATTAGGGGTAGGGGAGGAATAACAACAATGACCATTATTAGTAAGAGTTCTTATGTTCACATAATTCATCAAATTCTGCCCTCCAGAGGAGGTACTGACTATAATCTAAAGTTGTTTTAGCTAGCATTGGCCAGTCTCATGGGCTTATATGGAAGTTGTTTGCTATGGCCTCAATTAATCCTTTTATAAGTGGGCTAGTGGCTTTGTTTTCTCTAATGCTTTTTCTTATCTCTTTATAAACGTCAAAATAAATGGGTTCATATACCTGATTGCCTTGTTGATCTTGCATTACCGGGCAGGCCAAGAGCTCACCTTCTAATGCTGCTTGCCTGAGACAGGGTCCCATAGCTGTAGAGTCTCCCTCGTCCTTTTTCCAATTTATTGGTGAAGGGGGCTCAGGGAAAACCTCCGTTTCTTCTTTGGTATTTTTACCTGGTAATGGTAGGTAGAGGATGAAGGAGCAGGTGGTAAGGC
>PVKP010008948.1:0-70313 GCA_004027715.1 Plecturocebus donacophilus | reverse complement strand
CCCTCATCTCATGCATTCCTTCAAGACTTTTCCTATTCAAAATTACATTGAACATCCATTTTAACTTAATCGTCACTGCAAAAAATGTATTTCAGTTGGTAGGAAAAATGACGGATATCTATGATATGCTCCCAACCTGAAACATTCTGTGGGTGGCTGTTGTTCTTGCATCCTGGTAGAAGGGGCTCTTCCTCGATTATCCTCATAGTATACTTTCACTGAGCTCTAAAGCCATAGATCAATGACAAGGAGAAAATGGTGGACTTGCTCCATAACAAATCAATGCTGTCCAGTTATCTTTGTGGACTTCCTTCTGTGTGTCCCACAGCAGCTATTCAAATGTTCACTCCCCTATTCAGCTCTCAACTGCACCCATCTTTGTCTTTCCCAGAGTAAATGGAAGTATCTGGGGAAAGCTCTCCCAGTGTATCACTACTTGTGGTAATCATACAGCAAGGCTGAAAGATCACTGTTGCTACCCCAATATAATATGTTGGAAAATGGAGGCCTAGAGATATTCTAACTTCACTAAAGTCACAACAGCTTTGTGTAATGGAGAAGCAATTAGACTTGAACCTTTATAATATGGGTTCTGTTCTCATGTACCTTCCCTTGCCTCTATTTTCAGTGTTCCTACAAAAAGCTGTAGCCTCCTGAGCCACAGAAACATGTACACTATAGAGAATGGCTGCTTCCACTTTTGCTAGAAAATTTTCTCATAGCATAAGGATTAAATCTGTAGCAATTTGTTTCCCTAAAGACAAAGAGATAATTGCTCTGATCCAAAGGGAGAATAAAATTTCTCCTATCTTTCCCAAATGGAAAGATTGTATCCCAGAATAGGCACCTAGGTTTGTTCTGAAGGTCCTGGGGAAACCAGAGTGTCTGTCTACCTATCGATCTATCTGTCTGTCTGTCTGTCTGTCTGTCTGTCTATCTATCTATCTATCTATCTATCTATCTATCTATCTATCTATCTATCTATCCATCTATCCATCCATCCATCCATCCATCATCTATCTCACCTATTTATCTATCCTATTTATCTGATTTATCTATTTATCCTATCTTCAATTTATCTATCAATTATCTATTTATCAATCTATCTATTCTCCAGCCTTATTGAGGTATTATTGACAAATAAAATTTGTGTATTTAAGGTGTACGACATGAAGTTCTGATATGTGTTTACATTATAAAGTGATTATCACAAATAAGCTTATTAAAGTGTTCATCACCACACATAATTACCATTATTTTGTGGATGGTGAAAACACTTAAGATCTCCCCTCTTAGTAAATATTTAGTACACAATACAGTATCATTAACTATAGTCATCATGCTGTATGTTCGATCTCCAGAATTTATTCATCTAATAACTCAAGCTTTATACCCTTAGACCAAAATTCATCCATTTACTACACTTCCTAGACCCTGGCAACCACCATACAACTCTCTATTTGTTTGGGTTTGACTTCTTTAGATTCCACATACCAGCATAAGTGAGATTGTAACCGGGTGTTCCAGGTTCTTGGCCCCTGGCCCCAGGAATGGGGGAAGAGGCCCTGGAGGTGCGGTGGACTCATTCAAGTAAATATTGGACCCAAAGTGTTTTGCAGAAAAGCGATTTATTAGACAGAGAGAGAGAGAGAGAGAGAGAGAGAGAGAGAGAGAGAGAGAGAAAGAGACAGAGAGAGAGAGAGAGAGAAAGAGAGAGAGAGAAAAGTAGGGAGAAAGAGAGAGGCTGTTGTGGGAGGGGATCCAGAGATGGAGTTCACACAGGTGAGGGGCAGGGGGTCTTTTAATCTGGGAGTTACTCCCACCTCATTCAAGTTTTTGTCTCAAGAGAGGAGTTCCTCCAAACTTCCACTGGAGTGATTGATTTTTGACTCTGATGCTGGATTGGTTGCCTGGCCCACAGTCCTCCCATAGCTTTTCTCCGGCTTTCTAAACAAAGGGAGCTCACCTGGGCAGTCTACCTTTCCCGCACACAAGCACGTTAGACAAAGAACTCTAGGCTCCTGGATGGAGACGTGAGAGAAGGCAGGTCAGGCATGTCACTGGGAAGTTTTTGCCTTCGAAACCGTGCCCCTTGTGGATCCGGCAAGAGAAGTTTAATACATTCCCTCAAGATCAAGTGGTATTTGTCTTCCTGAGTCTGGCTTATGTCATTTAATGTTCCCCAGGTTCATCTATGTTGTTGTACATGATAGGATTTCCTTCCTTTTTAAAGGATGAATGCTATTCCATTGTTTATTTTATTTCGGTAAAGTAAATAAGTGATCGAGATGATCTAAATTTATTTTCTCAAAAAGAGAAGTTGCTTTGGATATATACCCAGTAGTGGGATTGCTGGATAATGTGGTAGTTCTATTTTTAATTTTTTAAAACAGCTTCATACTGTTTTCCATGATGGGTTACCAGTCTCTAATCCTACAAATAGTTTACAAGGATTTATTTTCTCCATTTCCTGGTCAAATCTTGTTACTATTTGACATGTTTCTAATAGCCATTCTAACAGGTGTGAAGTGATATCTCATTGTGGCTTTCATTTGCATTTGCCTGGTGATTAGAGAACCTTTTTGTTTGTTTGTTTTGTTTTTTGAGATGGAGTCTTGCTATGTCACCCAAGCTGGAGTTCAGTGGTGCAACCTCTGCTCACTGCAACCTCTGCTTCCTGGGTTCAAGAGATTCTCCTGCCTCAGCCTCCACAGTACTGGGATTACAGGCACCTCCCACCACACATGGCTAATTTTTGTATTTTTAGTAGAGAAGGGTTTCACCAGTGATCTGGCAGCCTCAGCCTCTCAAACTGCTGGGATTCCAGGCATGAGCCACCGTGCCCAACCTAGAGTACCTTTTCATATTAACTGTTGGCCATTTGTATGTCTTCTTTGAAAAAATGTTATCCATGTCCTTTGTTCATTTAAAAATTGTGCTGTTTATTTATTTACTATTGAATTTTGTGGGGTCATTATATATATTTTGGATATTAGTCCCATATATATATATGTTCTAGGATGGTACAAACTATAGGAGGACAAAATCACTGGGTTATTGAGAGATGAATCCAAACAGATGGTGTAGGTTAGCAATGGTTCCTTGGTTTGCAAATATTAAGTTGGTTTGCAAATATATGGTTTGCAAATCTTAGGTTGGTGCAAAAGTAAATGTGTTTTTTTCCATTACCTTTAAAACAACCACAATTACCCTTACCTGCAAAAACTGCAAATACTTTTGCACCTACCTAATATTTTCTATCAACTGGGTGGTTGCCTTCTGTATATGTTTGCTAGGGATGGCATAACAAAATGCCACAGACTGGGTAACTTAAACAACAGAAATTTATTTTCTCAGTTTGGAGGCTGGAAGTCCAAGATCAAAGTGTCAGCAGGTGTGATTTCTCCTGAGGTGTCTTTCCTTGGCATGCCATCCCAGTCTGTCCTAACATGGTCTTTTCTCTGTGTGCATGTCTCTCTGGTGTCTCTCTCTTCTTATAAGGACACCAGTCGGATTGGATTAGGGCCTCACTAACAGCTTCATTTTAACTTAATCGCATTTTAAACTTAATCTCCTCTTTAAAGACCTTATCTCTATATACTATTATACTCTGAGATACTGGGGGTTGGGACTTCATCATGTGTATTTTAAAGAGATACATTCAGCCTATACCACTTTCCTTCCATGGCCACATGATTGGTGTGACCAGTTCCTGAAGCAATCACTTTTCCCCCCAATCCTAACCATTGCTAACCCACAGCATCTGTTTGGATTCATCTCTCAGTGACTCAGTGGTTTTGTCCTCATATAGCTTGTAGCATCCTAGAACATATCCCACATCTAAAGTGACCACTTTAGAGTTGTCATCTCATACTCAAGATCATTATCTCCTTCTCTCTAGTTCAAATACATATTAATAAGGCACCCAAAATACTTCCTAATTCCTGCTCATCAGGTCCAATCAGCATAATGTTGCCAATATAGTGGACCAGTGTGATATTTTATGGTATGTCAAGACAATCAACATCTCTGTGGACTATATTAATGTGAGTTGATATACCTGCAAGACAATACTGTGTAGGTATCCTGTTAGCCCTGACAGGAGAAAGCCAACTGCTTCTGGTGGTTTTACAAACAGGTATAAAGAAAACAGCACTAGCCACATCAATAGCTATATACCAAGTGCCAACTGCTATGTTGATTGCGTCCAGTAAAAATAATACATTTGAGACAGTAACAGCAATTGGAATCACTTCCGGATTAAGTTTATAATTAATCAATAAGCTCCTAGAGCTTCCATTTAGCTCTCCCTAATGATGGCCCTCATTCTATGGCTAAATCCCAATGTTGGGATCCTGTCAGTTGCTAATTATGTCTATTCCAATTATTAGGTTGGTGCAAAAGTAATTACTGTTTTTGCCATTAAAACTATGCCATTAATGCATATTCGAATTACACTGGGAAAGTAGCCACATAGTTGGTATGTGGACTAACGGTGGTGATTTCTAACCCCAGGAATTAGCATTAATCCAGAGCCAGTGTCTAGTAAAACTCAAATGATCTGTGTATTTCCTTTTCACCAATGCAGAGTCACTAGTAAATGGACACATGTCATTTTGGGGAAAGCCTGAAAGAATTTGCCATGTATACACTGGGAAGGTGCAAGATCCCTCTTAAAGGGGACACGGATTCTCCTTCAACCAAGGGACTATGGGTCTGTGAATTAACTTATGTCTGAGAACTGAGAGACTGCGACTATCCACTGTAGTGACTCAAGTCAGATTTTGGCTACCTGACCTAGAGCTTTACCGGTTATAAATATCAAGCAGTAATCTATTTTGACTGCCTACCTACTTTGTTTCCAGAGCATCTCTGTAAGCCAAGGCAGTCTGATTTCCTGCTGACCTTTAAGGTAGATGTGCCCACCTTGTCTTTGTTGGTTATGTGTTGCCTGGATTCTGCTATTCTGAGATCCTGTCATCCCCATTGAAATCAGGGAGCCCATCTAGTTAGTGTCATCTTCTATAGTCAAGGTTTTCAAGCAGAGGAAGGCTAGTTTCTTTAGACACTGGAGGGCAACCTACTTCCACTGATAAGATAATGAGTGAATTTGAGTGTTTAAGACTGTCAGTTTCATCTGGGTCCAACCCATTTCAAGTATTGAGATCCTATTATTAAAAAATAACATTCTTTTACATGAGAAACTCAGAATGTGTGTGAATTTAATAGTAGTTATAATTCAGTAACATGAAAATTAAAATTTTGTGTTTGATTTTCAGCCTCATTCTTGTTGCTACAATAAACCAGAGGTTTTAGAATTGTACAGAGTATCTCTGGTTCTCATACCATAACTCTGAGAGTTAACAAATCTGTGCTTGTCATTTCTCTTTATAACCATTCAAAAGCACTCAAAAGAATCCATCCCACACCATAGTCTTTCTAGTCACCTTTATAATCATAGCAGTCAAGTGTAGCAGCCACTTGGGCCCCCAGGGCACATGCTTCAGTTGGCACTTCATCAGAATCAACCACAGATAATTGCTTGAGATGCCCAGCATGCCATGAATTACATTTCCCTTTGGCAAGGAGTTCAAGCTCAAAACCTCAATCAAACTGACCTCTAATCCTGTCTTTGCAGGTCTATTTATTGGGACTACTCCTGGGACATGGAAGGCTTAATAAAAAGAATTATTAACTATAATAGAAGATTAGAGTAATGAGGGATTCACTAAGAATATAGAAATAGTAGCTATAAGGAGCTAACCTTATATCTAACACTTGGGCTGAGAGACAGAGTGCCCAATGAAGAACCTCCCCAATTCCTCCCAGGGCTAAGATCTAGACGTTTTTGGAGAGCGCATGACCTGGCTCACTGAATAGCAGAAAAGTCACCATTGGGCTACATCTGCAAAACTAGTGGAAGATGTGCCCTCTGCAACTTGTCACAAATACCTGTAGGGTGCCAGAGAAGTTATTCATGGGGTAGCGTCTCACCTTCTCTACAAAGCTCCTAGAGTTGGGCATGTGGGAAGAAACTGCTAGTTACTGAGCACTGTAGGACCTTGACACTGGAGAAAGCCAGGTATGCTGCAAAAGCCTATCAATACATGGAAACCGGGAAGCAAAATCCCTTTTTTCTGTAATGTCTCTTTAGCGCCCTCTACTGACAAAGCTTCAGTCCCAGAAGGCAAACGGAAAAACTGTTTAAAAGGCTCAGATCCATTTTCACAGTGCAGTCAAAAAGGGTGAATTTGGAGCTGAGACGCAATAAATCAGTAACTGGCACAAGCATCGCTTCTCAGATTAGACTCATGGATTTCGTAGTCAGATGTCTACATCTGCCTGGAAGGCCCTTTGTCAGACTCATTTCCCTCAGGTTTCAACAGGCTGTCACCAAAGTTGGAAATAGCTGGAAAGGAATGTGCAGCCCTCTTCTCTTGCATTTCCTCCAGCCCTTCACCAAGTACTTTCAGGCACGCCGGGCCCGAGTGTACTAGTGTAGGAAACCTGGGCAACAAAAGGAAGTAGGGTATAAGCTCAACCCCTGTTGGACGTGGGGTGCTGGCGCCTGAATGTCCCTAAGGCCTCAACTCCCAGAAAGCTGCCTGCCAGGTCACAAAAGCCTTGCGAGGTCTTCCTAACCGCTGGGACACTGGGAGGCAGGCGCGGGGCGGGCCCGGCGGGCGGCGCACTGTGATTGGGCGCCGGGGGGCCCGCCCCCTTATCTCGGCGCGTCGGGAGGGGGCGGGGTCAGCCGCCTGCTCAGCTCCCGGGCTGCAGGCGCCTATTGACCCAGCGGCCGCCGCGCCGCCGCCGTCTCCTCCTGCTCGTGGCGGGCGGTGCAGGAGCGCCAAGTGGCGCTGGAGAAGCAGCGCTTCCTTTCACCGCTGCCGCCGCCATCTCCGCGTTTGTGGGGCGGGAAAAAGGGAGGGGGCTCGCGGCTGCAGCTGGAGCGGGCTTCTCTCCGGGGACGGTCTTTTCCTCCCTGCTCTCCTTTCCCTCCTCCCCGCGCTGCCGCCGCCCGCCCCCTGCGCCTCCCCGCGCAGCCCGGGTCCGGGAGGGGAAAGGTAGGGGCAGCGAGGGGCTGGAGAGGCTGGCAAGCGGACGCTAGCTCTGAGGAAACTCCTCGATCCCTGCGTCCCGGAGCCCAGGGTGCACGCCGGTCCGGCTGCGGCGGCGGCGGCGGCGGCGGAGGCGGCGGCAGGAAGGGGCTCAGTCGGGGGAGGCGGGGGCGGTGCCGCGGGGCCGGGCCCGACCGTCCCGGACAGAAGTTGTAGGGCCCCGCTCCTCGCGACCCTGTTCCTTCCTCCTCGGCGCCTCTGACCTAGCTGCGCGGCTGCGGCCCGGGAGCTGCCGAACCCGCGCCTCCCCTGGGTGAGGAAGACACGCCTGCCCTCGTCGAGAAAACTTTTCCTGCCGACTCAGTCGGGGCGGCGGTGGCAGGAAGTGCGGGCAGCGACCTCTCCTACGCCTGCCCCGCGCGCCCTGCCGGGGGTCAGCGCCGAGCTTGCGATCAAGTTTGTGGGGGCCCCTTCCCAGCTGCCGGCGAGTCTCGCCTCGAGAGGGACGCCCGGCCCCGGGGAAGGCGGCAGGCCAGGGCGAAGGCCAAGGGCGTGTGGTGGCGCCGGCGACGAAGTGCGGTGCTCGGTCGGGACTCGCACCGGCAGCCGAGAGCGCGGAGGGCGCGCAGCCCGGGAGAAGGGAGCCTCCGGCGGCTACTTTTTGGAGTCCATAGTCCGCTCTCTCCTCCGGCTGAGGACAGCGTCCTGGCCCCGAGTCTATCGAGGAAAATGAAGTTAAGCCGCCAGTTCACCGTGTTCGGCAGTGCGATCTTCTGTGTGGTGATTTTCTCCCTCTACCTGATGCTGGACCGGGGTCACTTAGACTACCCCAGGAACCCGCGCCGCGAGGGTTCCTTTCCTCAGGTAGGCACCTGGGAAGGGGGCGCGGGGCTCCGAGGGGCCAGGCGTGCGGGCTCCTGGTTACCGGCTGCTCCCCGACCTCTCCCTCCCGCCGCGGCCCCACACCCGGGCTGGGCGAGGCCGAGCCGGAGGAGGGTCCCAGCCGTCTCCAGCCGGAGCTCTGTAGGTCTCGGACGTCAATGACCACCTCCCGGGAGCCACCTCGCCCGGGCGGGCTGAGTTAACAAAGTGCCGGGCGGCGTGCGACGGCGGCATAGCGCCGGGGGAAGTGGCCATGTTCCGGCACTCGCACCCGGCCTGTTGGGGTGGCCTCGGGCACCTGCTGGCGGGGGAACGGGCGCGGTGTGACGCGGCCCCCGCCAGCTCGGGCATCGCGTATCGCAGTGGGGTCGTTCTCGGTTCTTACGGGGTTAAGCCGTCCGCGGCAGCCCAGATCCCCCTGCGCGCACCGAGTCGCGGAAATGGACCAAACCGACCCCACCTAGGCTTTTTTTCCTCTTCCCCACTGCCTCTGAAGAAGGAGAAGTTTATTTCGTGTTGCAGCCCTTTTAGAAGTGGATCTGTAGGTTGATTTTAGTGTCGTCATTCTTCAGCTATTACATCTGGTTTGTTTGTAGCAGACATGGGGAGCCGAGTGGGGAAGCGCGTGTTATACTTCGGCCGAAAGCTGTGGGGCGCTCAGTCCTGCGCCCAGTAGTTAAATTGGTAAATGAGAAGACGACTCATCCAAAGTCTTATTTAAAGTTACCAAAAATAAGCAAAACGGACACAGTCTGTTCCCTTTGGAAGGGAACCCCCCTCGCGGCATGTGCGACTTCAGTTGCAAGTTATTTGCCAATAACCTGTGCACTTCAGAAATTTCAGTGA
The DNA here is from genome assembly GCA_004027715.1 of Plecturocebus donacophilus. Classification (NCBI taxonomy): domain Eukaryota; kingdom Metazoa; phylum Chordata; class Mammalia; order Primates; family Pitheciidae; genus Plecturocebus; species Plecturocebus donacophilus. The sequence continues at coordinate 61,524 of PVKP010008948.1, read as the reverse complement.
AACTGTGTATTGTGTAGTGTGCTCTTTAACAAATGAACCTGAAGAACTCAAACCCTGACAGGGCGAGCTAACTATTCCTACTTCACTTACGAGAAAGAGAAGCCAAGACGTGAAGTTGACATAATATTTTTTCTCTTTTGTGACAATGTAAATGACCAAAGAATATCCTTGCCATTTTATTCTGTTAAGCTAGAGCAAATGACTTGAATTTGAGATTAAAGTACAAACTTTACTGGAATTATTTTGAAAGTGAAAAAAAACCCTTTTATGGATGCTATCATCAATACAGAGCACTCAACATGTTTTGTTGGTGAGAGATATTAAAAATCTTGCTGCAGAGAATGTATCAAAATTTTAAAAGCCTCTGCTTCCCTAGGAAATATGACAGAGAAAATAGAAACAAGCACTATGGGCATCTTTAAATCTTGAGCTCAGAGCTTGTCCAGTACTTCTTGATGAGGTTGGAAAAAGATAAGGAGTTTTAAGCTTAGATTGATTATGTTGTGTAATCTTTGGTTGAAATTACTGTGATTTTTTTCCTCTCCAGTAACCTCATTTTCAGAATTTTCTTCATTACAGGAAAATCATAAAAAGTGATATATTTTACTTAGTGTTACCTTAAATAATGTACTTTGGCTTTGGCTTGATGACTAGAAAATGATTTATGCAAACATCTGGACCGGGTTTTCTGGCAACCTTGACATTTTCTCTGTTTCTAAAGACACGAGTGACTCATTCGGTTACTGGGAAATCTTAGGCAAAGTTAATTTCAATATTGCAATATCCATCCTTAGTCCTCAATGAGAGGCTGAAGTTCTGCTTTAAGTGTAAAGCATTTGATGAAAGGTGACAGTGGCTGATGGAAGAGAAGGCCGTTGGTATTGTACTGGGAGGTGGACCACTTTATATTTAAGATTGCCCTTCTCAGACTTTCTGTACTGGATTTTCACTGCAGAAAGAAGGTATTCTTTGTATTAGTGCTTGGAGGGCCACTGAATCCCTAAGTAGATAGACATTATAAGAGCCCTATGTAAGCTTAACTATTATGTGTGTCATATTAGCCTTCATATCTTACATGGTAAACTTAATTCCCATAACCACCACACAGTGGGTGAGGGAACTGAGTCACGGAGAGATTAGTTTGCCCAAAGTCACATAGCTGTAAGCTGAGATTTGAACAAGTATCCTTTGGAGTCCAGGCTCTCAGCTACTATGTTGTCTTGTCTCAGGAATCCGTTGCCTACTGTTTAGGCTGCTGTCTGCTTATGGAAAGACCTGATGTAAAATATAGCGCAGTGGTCCTCAGCGTTTTTGGTACCAGAGACTGGCTTCGTGGAAAACAGTTTTTCCACAGATGTGGGTGGGGTTGGAGGGAGTATGGGGTTTTGGGGATGAAACGCTTCCACCTTAGATCATCAGGCATTAGATTCTCATGAGGACCATGTGACCTAGATCCCTCACATGGGCACCACAATAAGGGTCCTGCTCCTGTGAGAATCTAATGCTGCTGCTGATCTGACAGGAGGTGGAGCTCAGGCGGTAATGCTTGTTGGCCTGCTATGCCACTCACCTCCTGCTGTGTGGCCTGGTTCCTAACAAGTCCCAGTCCTGGGGTTGGGTACCCTTGATATAGAGTATGTTGCTCTCTGGTACCTTAGCCTATGAATTTTCTTTAAGAAACTTTTATTCTGAAGTCATAATGAATGTGTTTTTTTTTCTGCAACATTTAATACTTGATATTTATACCTTCCCAGAATGTCTTTGAGCTCATTTCAGAGCTAAATATTATAATGAAAACCATTATGCAGTCCAGCATCCAGAACTTGAGTTGATTCTTTTATTTTTTTTCACTACTTCTAACTTATTCTTAATTTGATAACACCAAACACAGCAAAAGGAAGTTGCAGTTTATTTCTTTGACAAGTTTGGGTACTGAATTCTTGAGTTGCCAAGCTGGTTGGTCAGTATATGTCATTTTTGGTGTCTAGTAGAATGATTTATTTAGATAGGTATTGAGTTCCTCTAAATTGTCCATTTTAGTTGGTTTCAGTTGATATGGAAACTTCACTAGGCTTTAAGGTTCACCTTGTAAACAAGGTATTTTTAAAAACCGTTCTAGATTGAGAGCAATCTATTTGTAGCTTCTCGGAGGGGAGGCCTTGTTGTTCTTTTTCTCTTCTCTCACAGCTCTGTGTTTTCCACCACTTGGCTGGACTCTGGGGCAAGAGTGGGCTAGCTCAGGGTGCTCCAGTTTCTCCCACCCTGGAACAGCTGTCTGCCTTTGGGATATTCTTTGGAGGTCTGTCTTGAAGCCCTCCGAAGCATTGCTTCTGCTTCTGGGAGGAATTCCTTGGAGGACTAGAGGCAACTGGGGGCTTAATCTATTGTAACTTGTGTGTATATTTCAGGGTTAATCAATCTCAGCTAAAAAAAATTAATAAAAATTCCACTGTGAATAAGAGGTTGGTCCTGGCCTAATGTCCTGAAAATACTTTATGATAACTTGGAAGAATTTGAGCAAATGGAAAGGAGAAACTTTGTTAAGGTCTCCCTGAAATTAGTCATCCCTTCTCACAAGCAGATTTCACAAGTTGCTTACTATCTATGGTGTGTATAGTAGGGTTGTCTTATTAATGTCTTATGTTTAGATCTGGAGAATTAAATTAATGAGTCAGGTTTTGTATCACAGATGATCTCCCTTTAAATAATTAGTGTAGCATATGACCATAGAGATTATTCTTAATCCTTAAAATATGGAAATTGAGGCTCTAATGCAAAATGTGAAAGTGAAGTTAAAACTTTATCTTTTTGCCTATGCAACATTTATCCAGTGAGAATGCTTTTAAATAAGCATTTGAAAGCCATTAGAAGGTGGCAACTTGTATACCTTCTTTTTTTCCTTTGGAACAGGGTCTTGCTCTATCATCCAGGCTGGAGTGCAGTGATGCAATCACAGCTAACTGCAGTGGTCTTGAATTTTTGGACCAAAGTCATTTTCCCACCTCAGCCTTCTGAGTAGCTGGGACTACATGTGTGTATGCTACTGTGCCCTGCCAATTTTAAAATTTTTCTTTTGTAGAGATCGGGTCTTGCTATGTTAACCAATTGGTTTCGAATTCTTGGCCTTAAGCTATTCTCCTGCCTCAGCCTTCCAAAGTGCTGGGATTATAGGTGTGATCCACTGCTCCCAGTTGCCTTTTTTTTTTTTGACTGTTATTATGCATTGTGAAACTATAATACACATACAGAAATGTGCTTACGTGCTTTACACATCAGTTGTACTTCTTAAGAGTCCAGCATTGTAGTTGTTATTAATGAAAGTTGACCCATGTCAGTAAGTTTAACTAGGACTTTGATTCCCCAATTTTTTTTCTTGTTTTCGTAAATCTGTAAATCTTAAGAGTGACATACAAGGAAAATATTATTCCCTTCCCCTTCTTTCAGTGCAGTCTATTTATAAACAATAGCACTTGCTGCTGGGGTTTGTTCAGGTTTGTGTGAGGGAGTTTGTCTTATTTCCTGGGATGTGATGCTGGAGATCTGTGCTTTTTGGGAAGTGATGGAACTTTCACAGTGCAGAAGAATTTAGGAATGCAGGAACAAACATTAGAGCCTTTTGAGGCAGGTGTTCTCCAACCTCTCTTCCGTTCAACAGCCCTGTGGGACTCTTCCTAATCTGTGTTTTTCATTAAGACCCAAGCTTATTTCCTAGAAACCAACTGGGCCAGATTCATGACTGTCTATGGTCTAAAGATACTAGTTTTTTTTTTTAATTGAATTGGGTGTGTTGTTCCCAGATGAACGCTGATATCAGGGCCTAAACAAATATTTTTGTCAGGGAGATGTTACAATTGTATTATTGGAAGGGGATTTTCTCTCTTACGTGTTAATTTGCATTAAGAAGTGTCTGGGCTGTGGGCAAAATAGGGACTAAAATGATCACTTTTGTTTTTGAGTCAGCTGTTACTTTTTGTGATAACTTAAAACTTTGGCCTTTTTTGAAGGAATAAAGTGCTGAGAGTTTCCTGGAACAAGTGAGGTGGTTTAGTAGCTGTTGCTGATCACCTGGTTTACTCTTAGTTTTTTTTGCATTCAGGAGTTTTAGTTTTCCCTTGTTCTCCAACGTCTGTAATCTTTAAGAAAATGGGAGGATATTTAGCAGCTCTGGTGACCTGTGTTTGCTGGATTGTAAAGGCCTTACTGCATTTTTTGTCCCTTCTGTCTTGGTAAAGTTCTTGATAGCAGCAGCTTTTATGCAAGTTTGAGCAGAACTAAGGCAAGGAAGAAGAACTCTAAAATAGTGATTTTTGCTTCTCAGTTGTTATTAGTAGATTGATCAGGAGAGGAAGTAGGACATTTTAAAATGGGTTTCTGTTTAAGTTATCAAGCCAAGCTGCTATTTTTAAGGTTGAAACCATGTTTAAATTCAGACAAGTTTGAGGATTAATTGTACTGAAATGGAGCTCACATCTAGCGCATTAGTGAGTATTGCTAAATTTGCCTATAATAGGGATGAAGTAAATCATTTGATTTAATGAACTTTGTCACTTGAGGTCATATCATATCTTTTCTGAAAGAGTGCTCTGTTTAAGTTACATTTTTCTGCAGACAGGTGCATAGTAGGTATCTAGTAAATATGTTTTTTTTTTCTTTTAATTGAGACGGGATCTTGTTCTATCACTAGGCTGGAGTGCAGTGGTGTGATCTTGGCTCACCGCAATCTCCGCCTTCCGGATTCAAGTGATTCTCCTGTCTCAGTCTCCTGAGTAGCTGGGATTACAGGCACATGCCACTACACCCAGCTAATTTTTGTATTTTTAGTAGAGATGAGGGTTCATCGTATTGGCCAGGGTTGTCTCTATCTCCTGGTGACCTCGGGCCTCCCAAAGTGCTGGGATTACAGGCGTGAGCCACCACACCCAGCTGGTATCTAGTAAATGTCTTATTGTTAAATTTCTAAATCTAACATACTATTTTCTAAAGAAGAGATCACCTTTAAAATAGTTTAGTTTAAAACTGTACATATTCTACCATTTGCTGCCTCTCTCCAGGGTTTACAACCTCTTTGCTATTGATGTTTTGGGCCAGAGGATTCTTCGGTGTTAAGGGCCGTCCTGTATATTATAGGGTATCTAGCAGCATCCTTGCTGTCTACCCAATATCTGCCAATGTCACCTTTCTCTCTCTGTCCCCCTAGTTGTAGGAACCAACAATGTGTCCAGACACTGCTTAATATCCTCTGGAAGTGGGAATCATCTCTGTTGAAACTACATTGGCTATGGTCTTTTCAAAAGCCTATTCTTTATACCTAGGACACTTTGTTAGCACTTTTCATTTTAGGAAGGAGTGATCAAAAGGCTGCTTGAGAAAACTGCAGACGTTTCAAAATATTTTTGCAGACAGTTTTTATATTACCTTATTAATCAACATATCTTATCTACCTATGCTAAAAGGCAAGAGGAATAAATTTGGATAAGTGCCAACCTCTAATTCAGCCGGAAGAAAGTAAAAGATGGTCTGTTTACTATGACCTGACCCTAATGCTTTTCTCAGAATACCTATGTCCAGTTGGAAAAAATTTAAGCTCTATTATAATAATCTTCCATTTTTTCCTTTAGCTTACATATGAATATAATCTATGCTTGTGCTTTTTGTAACATACTATAGTTTAGAATTCTAAATGTGTAAGTGAATTTTAGGCATCCTGAGAAAGAATAGAGCTCACTCATCAAAAAACACTAGTTATCTTTTTGAGCTTCAGCCTTTTGATCACTCCTTAAAATGAGAAAAAGCAGGGAAATAAACTGGAAAATAAGGAGAGTGGATAGAGACTTACCTCCTGTTCGTTTCATTTTGTCCTCTAAATAGCATTTTTTTTTAAGAAAGTGGGATGGAGGTAGGAGGGCAGGGAAATAAATAAAGTTCTTGACAAATATGTTCCCTCTTTCTCTTTTGTCTTCAAGGCCTCTGGTTTTAAACTCTGCCTAAGTCAGCTAACTATGAGCAGAATCTGCCTGCTACCTGTCTTTATAGGGCCATGAACCGAGAATGGTTTTTACATTTTTAAATGGTTTAAATAATGTTTTATGACATAGCCATGGTCATTCATCTACCAGTTGTTTCTGGCCACTTTCATACAATAGGTGGCAAAGTTTAGTAGATAGGACAGAAATTAGCTCACAAAACCTAGCATATTTGGCCCTTTTCAGAAAGAGTTTGCCAATCACTAGTTTAAACTGTATTTCTCTATTGTTAATATTGGAGGCAAACAGTATGGTTAGATCTGTTAAAGTAGATGTGAGTTAAAGATAAACAAAATTCTTGTAAATTGGTTATTAGGTAATCATTGGTCAAACTTTGTGTTTTTAGAGAGTGGTTTAAAACTTGTGTTATCTACATGTTTCATGTATTTCCAGGTATCCTTGGGGAACTTTGCTAGAGGGTGGAAATGCTTGATGAGTTTGTTTCTCTTTCACCTGAAGGTTTCATACTGTAGGACCGCTCTGGGAGGGAAGGTTCTGGGCCATGAACTAGGCAAAATTGATCCATAGCTTCAAGATTGAAAACCATGACTTTAGGACTTTTTGGATCTGCTGCAATTCACAGATGGGCTGAATTCTGAGCCCAGTCTGATTGCTTGGGTTAGTTAGTCCTGAGAAGGAAGTGCTCAGGTATAGGTATCTTCTTCATAAGCTGTAAATATGAGATGGAACTCAGCCAGTCTCTGGGATACTGAGCATTGCTCAGCTTGGAGGCAGGGTACTTTCAGGTTGTCAGCAGAGGTACTGGCCTGCTCTTCTGCTTATCAAAGAGTAATTCTTGCTAATTTTCATGATTTTCTTCACTTTTAAAGATTATATGTCACTTTCTTTGCTGTAACATAGGCCACCATCCCGTTTGTGTCCTCAGAGATTTTAGTATCATCTTTAAATTGCAATATACTTAGTCTGAACAAAATAGGGGTAATATGTGTCATTGAGTAGTACTAAGGTTAGTGTTAAGTAGAGTTTTTAAAGTATTTTTTTTCCACTTGAAAATGTATGCATTTGTGCATTTTTCACGTGTAGATGGATTTACCACTGGCCTCCTTTGCAGGTGGTGCCTTTGGAAGTCCAGAGAAATTAAATGCTTTTTCCAAGAGCAGAGAATACTCCACATCCAACCCTGTCTTGTCTTCTTGCCAGTGAACTTCTTTGGCTTCAGTGAGGAGTCCGGAGTACCAATGATTTTTTATCTTTTAAACATGTGCAGTGTATAAAGGTATAAGTGCACATAGAAACAATTCAGATGACATAGTAAGCTACACGTTGACAATAGAATCCCTTTCTCTTTTTTCCCCTTCCTTAGTACACTTTCTTTGAGCCCCACTTCTGACCATTTCTTTGTTCCATGTGTGGTTCCTTCTTTAAATGGATGCATATACCTCTTTTTTGCTTTTTTTTTCTTCAATTTTGAGCTATTGTTTCCTTTTATAAGTGATGAAGAATTTAACTCAATACCCACTACTGTTCCCAGTTTTTAAAAAAGATTTGTATTCAATTTCTGTTTGGTATGCCTTAACAACGTTCAGTGATGTAATTGCATTTGTTTTCTTGATTCATCAACTTTAGACCTAAAGTCGACTCCCCACTCTGTCAGTCAAGGAATTTGGCACTTCTCGGCCTTCTCCCACTCATTTCTCTTCCTTCTCATTTCTCACCCTCCCTCAGCCATCAGTCTTTTTACATCAATGTGCCTTATATCATCTCCTTTTTCATTTTGTGACCGAATGTGTTACATGCTCTGACTATAGGTTAGTTGCAAAAACTGAAAACCTGTAAACAAGGATACAGAATTTTAGGTAGGAGGAATAAGTTCAAGAGATCCATTGTACAACATGGTGATTATAGTTGATAATAATGCATTGTAGTTTTGAAAATTGCAAAGAGTAGATTTTAAGTGTTTTCACCACAAAAAAGATAAGTATGTGATGTAATGCATATGTTAATTAGCTTGATTTAGCATTCCATAATGTATGCATTTTTTAAAATGATATGCTTGATAAATATATACAATTTTTATTTGTCAGTTAAAGAGAGCTTATTTGGAGATTCTAGTAGGGGAGTGCAGCTCCTCATGTATTCTTGACCAAAGACCAGTCCTTCTCTATCAGAGATGGTCATCCTCTTTGACTGAGCATGCAGCTTTAGGAGGGACGGACATGAGAGAGGAAGGGGACGCCTGCCTAGCCAGCCAGATCAGCTGAATCAACCCTGGCCATCAATGGGGTGACAGATTTCGCAGCCAGATCACCCTCACATCCTAGTTGTCAGTTAAAGAAAATAAAAAATGTTAAAAATAGAAAACCAGTATGTAGCATTTTCAGTTTTATGATAATAAATACCATTCAATGTATGTCAGGTAGTTTGGCTTCATAGAGAAGAAGGGATAATCTTGGTCATTAAACCTGTGCCACTTGAAGGAAATATTCTGAGCATCAGAGCAAGTGGAGTCTCTTATCTTATATTCCAGCTGGTAAGAATCATGCTATATTTCAGTTTCCATCACTTCTGGACAGTCACTTCCTTATATGTAGTGTTTTGTTTTTTCTATTTCTAATTCCCTTCCCTTTTCATTAGTGTCAGAGGAAATAGAAGTTATTGATTCCTATCTGTTGAATCTCATTATTTAAAAAATCATTTTACAACTCACGTGCACCAACATTTTGGTCTCTTCTGCCTATCAGGATTGAAAGTCTGAAGTTTTTCCTTTTTTTATTTTGGTTGTTCACAATTACTATTTACACAAATTGCCATGCTGCTTCTAGGACTGATAGTGCTTTGTCTCCTTTGTGATGAGAAGCCTTTCCCTTCAGGGTGAGGACTTCGGGACTGAAGATGTACTTTGCAGCAGTTCTCTTCTGTTGCTTGGTACCACAGATGTAGAGGAATGTGGAATTTATGGGTCCTGGCCTCAGTGGTAACATTTTACCTGTAGAGCATCAGAATGTTGAAGCCTGAGAATGTGAGTCATTCTTAGAATCATTTTCTACATAAAAAAGTCCTGAATTGGCGTTTTTAGAATCCAGTGAAGTAGTCATTCTTTTAACAGTCACCAGCATCCCAGAAAAGTCATGCATATGAAAAATTCAGGCGTAGAATTGTAAAGTAGGTTGGGTCCTTCCAGGTCAGGTAATTTTTAGTCTTTGATTTTTCAGATAAGGGCACCGAGTCACATAAACTAGACCTCAGCAATTTGCCCAGTCACAGCATACCTGGGACATGCATCACTGGCCTTCTGGCTGTACTGTGCCCATACCCAGCATGTATTTGAAAATTTACTGCATTAGGTAATATAGAAATTAAGGTAGACATATGTTACTTGCTTTGAAAGAACTTTTTAGTTATTTAGAAAAACAAAACTGCTGTTTGGGAAACTACTAGAGACAGTTAAGTGCTATTATTCATTAAAAAATAAAGAGGTTAGAATGGTTCCTAGCATATAGTAAGTGCTCAGTAAATGCTAGTTGTTACCAATGGACAGAGGTTTATAGCATACTTATGTAGCAGGCACATTTCTAGGTTCTGGGGATACAGGAGCTAAGACTAAAACAAGAGTCAATGATATTATTTTATACTCATGATATAAAGGCAAAGGCCTTAAAGAGAAATCAAAAACAGAACCAAGTTTTGGTGATGGCCCGGCTTAAGTTGATTAGAGAGGGGAAAGAAGCTAAGCTTTTCCCATTGGATAGTACTTTGAAGGAAGAAAGAACATTGCTAGTGTAAAGTACAGTACTTCTGAAGGCTTTGAATCCTGGAGGAGATTGGCTTGATTTAGAATCTTTGGTGCCTGTAGACAGTAGTTGGGAAGACACTGTAGGTAGTTCAGGATCAGATTGAGAATCATCCTGAGAGTTTAAAGAGTTACAAGTTAGATGGTAATGAACCACTCCAAGTTATTGAATATACCAGGAAGCTGCTTGAGAAAAGCAGTGTGAGAGAATTAATTTTGTAGAAAATTTTAGACCTGGAAAGGAGCTAAGAGAATATTCAATCTAGATTATTCTGGTAGCTGTGTGTAGGAAGATTCAAGCAGGAAGGCAGCTGAGAATCTGTTTGAGGTAATACAGACATAAGGCAGTAAATCCCTGTACCAGTATTGAATTGGCTAGAATCGAGAGGATGAAAAATGTGGAGACATTTTGTAAAGAAAAGGACCAGGGCTTCTTAACAGATTTGATCAAGGGTAATGATGAGTGGCTTGAATCAGAAAATTTCTCCTACATTTTTCCTTTGGGATGTTGGAAACTGGTTGTACTATTTGCTGAAGGGGATAGTTTGAAAGACAAGCTGATCTAGAAAGCCAGGTTCAGTTTCATTTATGATAAAGTGGACTTTAGTGGAAATAGCCAAGTGTGCTCGAAAGCCAATTAGAGATCAGGAAAGGGAAATGCTGATCTGGTGGTGATCAGCATAGCCAAGAATGAATGCACTCACTTGGGGACCGAGCTTAGTGAAGGCAGAGCCAAGTATATTTCTTATATCCAAAAGTTGCACATCTTACATTAAGAGTATTGTGTAGCAGATGTTAATGAAATAAAGCAGCTCGTGTTCAAATTGTCAGAAACCAGCAGCTCATGGATCAGCTTACCTAAGAAAAGATTATCAGAAGGGAGAATTTCAAAGAAGCATTTTAGTAGGAGTTTAAAAAAGACCCTTCTCATCTTTGGCACAAATGATAGGACTAAATTATTTTTTCTAGGTTGTAAGACAGAATATAAATTACTTTTGTGTGTGTGTGGAGGGAGGATGGCCAGACAGGTGGTGGAGAGGGAGAGAGAAAGATTTATTAAGGATAAAAATGCAACACCCCAAATTGGGGATCTGAAGGTTAAAGGTTTGAAGGTAAGACAGATTTCTGAGAATACCCTCCAAACTGCCCCTTGTTGATAGTAAAGAAAAACCCCTTCTGTTTGGTTGGTATCTGATCCCATGAACTGCAGAAGTAAAAACTGTCTTTGACCCAGGGCTACCTCTGGAAAATTTGTAGGGTCAATAACAACACTTGAGATACAGGATATTTCTTGTGATTTTTAGGTAGAAGATCCAATCAGTAATTGTTTTAAACCAAAGAGATTTGGGAAGAACTCCAGAAATGTGTATCCTTAACTCATCTTTGATAGCCAATGGTATGATATTTAGAGGTTTGCTATTATTGTATTGTTACATATTATGTCTTACTACTGCATTTGTTGCTTCTGTGGTATTTACCGTGTCTCACCTTGCCCTTGTAGACTAGTTGGTGCAGATGGATTTTTATAAAGAAAGGCAATAGGAAAGAACTTTTAAAACTTTAGAGCTGTAGTGCTTGTATAAAGAATAGTTTGGAAATTCGGAATTTATAAAAATTCAGATGAGACTTGCTTAAATACCTGTCTCCTGTCAATAAGAAATAGAAGGGACTTATTCAGGAAATGATTAGTATAAATAAAGTTGAATGGTGGTTGATTATCTACTTAATACAACCCTGCCTTCAGAGGCTTTCCAAAACTATTTCTGTATGAAAATGATCTTAGACATGTCAGTTGCATTTATTTTAATAGGCCAACACTGTTTAGGTCGATTACTGACGATTATTCTCTTTTTGTGTTAAAATTGTTTTTCAGAATTACTTGTGTAAAATTATTGTGTTCAAATAATAGTTCACGTTGATGAACTTTTGTTAGCGTATCCTAACATATGTGACATTAATACATGGTAAATGAGTTTAGGTAATATAAGTGGATAGTGCCTGATAACCTTGTGTACAAAGATACGCATTTGTCAAAAAAATATAAGACAGATTACCAACATAGGCCAGCAGTCATTGCCTATATGATGTGTAACAACATGAACCTGGTTACCTGAGAATTGTTGCAATCTGAAGTGTATCACATGAACCTTCATGCCAGTTCTTGGGTGGATACAGTGTTGGCAGACTCTGTCAGAGTGCTAAGCATAAGAATATAAATTAAAAATAAGTTTTAGAAGAAAAGTTGGTTTGCTTTTTAAAAATATTCTGCAAAACATACTGTTCCATAGAACAGGTTGAGAAGTGCTGAATTAAACCAAGAATTCTATTAGTCAACAGTTAATATGTTTAGTGGCACTTAATTGCAGTTATTAAGTGGATTTGTAAGTAATAAAACTGCATTTTATTAAAATTTTATAATCTACACACTTTGCCCTACTTATATACCCTTCTTCCAGTCATTTTTAAGTGGATATCTGTTTTGCATAGTCTCACTTTATATAATAGCTGGTGCCTGAAATGTTGCCTCAACAGGAGGTAATTTCTGTGCAGCCATATTGGGATGGTGCAGATAGGGCCGTATGGTTCTAATCTAAACATACATCTGGAAACTCACAGGGTGGAGCTGGTGCTGCGTCCTGAAACTTGTAGAAAACGTCAGCAACTGGAGTCCTGACCACATTTTTGGAGGAGGGTGGTGAGAGAATGAGATGCTATTATTTGAGGTCAAGGCTTGGATCCTGTGTCGTGATTCTGGCAGCTACTAAGTTGGTTGCTCAGCTGCAGTTATGAGTCCCTTGAGTGCCCTGCCAGAGCAAGTGATGTTGGGCTTGGCACTCTTACCTGCATCTGAGCAGCCTCTGTTAGTGTCATACCTAGGCAGGTGTGAGATTTATGAAAAATGATTTGCCTGGGAAAGGAGTGTATTGCTCCTGTGATTTGGTAAGGTATTCTGTAACTACGTATTTTTTATGCTCACATCATGAGGGCATTTATTTCTTTGAATGGACAAGTAGTTGCACAAAGACAAATTCCACAATTTGTAAGAAATTCAGGCATGTTAAGCTCTGGGTCTGGAAAATACCATTAAAACGTAATTTATAACTGGCCTGTGGCTTGTTGATGGACAGGTGGAGATACATACAGAATTGTGGCCACAGCTCCAGTTCACAGTCTTTTTGGCCTCAGCACTACACATCTTACGGGGTGGAATGGGCACTAGGAGGGGTTACCTGTCATTTTATCAAACCCAAAAGCCTTCCTGTTAAGTTTCAGAGATCTGACTAAAGACAGGGTTTTTATGTAGAGATTGAATAGTGACTTACTGACCAAGGACTGCAGCAGTAATGATGATACCCCTGCTAGAAATACAGACTCTCTTTTACCAAATTGCAGTTTCTGTATTTAGCTGTAATGCGGAGGTTCTTAACTGGGGAAGTGTGAGAATCGCCTGGTGAGCCATTTTAAATCATAAAAGGCAGATCTGTGCGCTTTCTCTAGGTAATCCCATTTGTTCCTATTGCTTGAAATTCATATTTATTCTGGCCACTCAAGTTTATATATTTAGCCCTGACTTCTCTCCTGAATTTCAGACTTGCATGTCCACTGACCACCACCATTCAGATATCTAGTAGTTTCAGGATATAACATTTGCCCCTCCGTCTCCTCCCCAATGAACTGGCTTGCAGCCCTGATTCTCTAAAATGCCACCCATAGGTCTCCCCCTTGCCTCAGCACAAAACTCAAAGGCCATTTTTTTTTTTCTTTCCTGCCCCTCCCGTTCCTAGCTCATCTTTCTTGTCATTCTTTCATGTTCCTTCCCTGCCTGTCCAAGCTATCATGGCTTTCACCTGGCAAACTGCAGCCTCTTACTCCACTTGCCTCACTGTGGCTCCAGAATGGCTTAAAGCTTTTTCATTGATTGACTCTAAAACTCAGTCTAAGATAAAGATGTTGATGCTGCTTTTTCTGAAAATTACTTTTAACCATAAAGGGTAACTCTGTCTTTTACTCCTTTATTCAAAGTTAGGTGTAGAGCCTTGTTAGACCAAATTATGCCCCTGGGAGACAATTTATGAGATTGCATGGCCTTACCCTCCATTTCTTGAGCTCATAGCTCCTTAGAGTCATTCCTCTCCAGCTCAGATGATGGAGATTTGAGCAATGCTTTCTCAAAGAAGGACTAAGCATAAGAATATTTTATTAGCTTTATAGGCCCAACTCTTTGCCAGGTATATTAGTTTCCTGTTGCTGCCATAACAAATCACCACAAACTTAGTGGCATAAAACAAGAAAAAATGTGTTGTCTTACAGTTCTGTATGTCAGAAGTCTGAAAAAAGCTCTACTGGACTAAAATAAAGATGTGTATAGAGCTGTATTCCTTCTAGAGGCTCCAGGAGAGAATCTGTTTCCCTGCCTTTTCCAGCTTCTGGAGGCTGAGTGCATTCCTTGGCTCAAGGCCCCCTTCCAGCAATAGCATCATTGGATTTCTTGTGTCCTCAAATCTCCCTTTCTGGCCTGACTCTTCCATTTTCCTCTTTTCTCTTGTGATTACATTGGGCCTACTCAGATATTCTAGGGTTTTCTTCCCATCTCCAAAGCCTTAAAATTAATCACATCAGTGAAATTCCTTTTGTTATGTAAGGTGAGGTATTCACAGACTTCAGGGATTAGGACAGGGAATTCTGCTTACTGCACCAGGCACTCTTTAAATTTATTTGCATATACTAACTAATCCTCACAACAACCCTATAAATTAGGTATTAATTCTCCCCATTTTATAGACGAGGAAACCGTGGCACAGAGAAGTTATGTAGCTTTGAACTTGCCCAAAGTTACATAGCAATTAAGTAGTGGTGCCAGAATTCAAATTGTGGTTGGCATCAGAGTCTGTTCTTAATTACGATGCATACTATCTGGAGGTACATATTGTAGTACCCTTCAAAATGATTTTTCGAAAGCCATGCTTTTATTTTGTAGCAGCAGCTGCAGTAATACCTTCTTCAGTGCTTACTTGTTGGCAGGTCCTATCCTAAATTCTTTCATAGCCATTCCAAGCAATGGATATTAGCATCTGCATTTTGCCCATAAGGAAATTGAGTCCCAGGATTAATTTACTTCCCTAAGATTACATGACTGGTAAGTGCCAAAACTAGTATTGGAAGCGAGATAGCCTGAACTGGAGCCCATGTGCTTAGTCATTAAGCTGAATTGCTTTCACCTTTATCTGTGAAGGAAGTCATTAAAAATAAAGGTAATCTTTGCTTTCTTACATGGTGGGCACATCTGATGACACAGTCAGTCCAGAAAGAACTTGATGTGTTGGAGTGATATGCTGAATCCAACAGAATTAGATTTGAAGAAAAAAAAAACATAAATGAAAGGTGGTGTAGATCATAAATTTCAGATACATACACACACATTGGGGTAAAGTTTTGTTTCTTTTGAATGCTATTGTTGGTGGGTATATTATAAACATAATATATCTTCTAAAGCTCTTATAACTAGAAACTTGATTTGGTTGAGTGCAGATCTTAGTCACAACCATGATAGGAACTAGTCCAGAATTATCTTGAGGTTCTTTTTCCAAACTCCCTTCACTCACCACATGAGGTGAAAACAATAGTCTCTTGAGCCAGGTTACTGACGGTAGTGAAAATGGAAATCTTTTGATTGGACTATACAGAATCCATAATCTTTGCTCTAGAAAGGGAACCACGTATTGTACCCTATTCACCAGGTCATAAGTGTCATCCTGTGACCAAACGTGGGTCCCATTCTATATTATTTCCCAAACAGGCCATGAAAACCACTCTATTAATTAGCTCTTTCCTTCCCATTCTTACCTACTTTTTGGGATACAGTGAAGACTTTTTTGGATTTTCTTTCTTTCAAAATGGTTAATGTGTTTTATTTGTATTGTTTTTGATGTGGGTTTATATGCCAAAAACATAACATTGACTACTTAGAAAAAAATGTTACAATTTTTCTTTCTTTCCGTCTTTTTTTTTCTCCCGATAAATACCTGAGATTCTGCTGTGTGTCAGCTAAGTAGGCATCAGGGTACAGTACTTGAGTAAAATAGCTATGGTGCCTGTTGTCAATATAGGGATTCATTTAGGGAGGAAAAGAGGGAAGCAATACATGAATAAAATAGATAATTGTAATAACACTGTGGAGGAAAAAAACAAGTTGAGATAAACAATATCAACACTATAGAAGAAACAACACATAATTGCGACAAACAGTAAATTGAGGAGACTGTTTTAGAATGGCTGGGGAATGCTACGCAGAGATGACATTTGGTATGAAAGCTGAAGCATTGTGTAAAGGGAGACTATGTACAAAGGTTTTAGGGTAGGGAGGAGCTGGCTTGGAACAGAGATAAGATCAAGGTGAAGCTAAGCTGAGAGAAAGAGATATTCAGTCTTTACTCACTGGTGTACGATGTTTTGATTTTAAGGATGCTTAACTAGGTGGAGATTAAAGCCCCTTACTGGAGATCTGAGGACTGTAGGTGGCTTTTTGGGGAGGATGGTTTTTGAACTTAAGTTTGAAAGCCAATTTGAGACATCAGGTAGACATTTGAATATATGGGTCTGTTTTTCAGAGGAGAGGTTCCAGCAGGAGATAAAAATATGGGAGTCATCATGGAATTTAAATCATGGAGTGGATGAGATCATGTAAGACAGTATAGAGAGGTATTTGCTCAAGGAGCTAACCTTGAGGTGCTCTAACATTTAGAGGTTGGAAGAGAAGGAGCCAGCAAAGGAGACTCATAAACAGTTGGCAGGAGGAAAACCTAGGGCATGTTGTACAGGAAATGAGTAAAGAAAATGTTTCCAGAGGGAAGAAGTGCTCCACTGTGCCCAATACTCCCTGAGATGATAGATAAGGTAAGGGCAGAGTGCTTTTCATCAGGCTTGAAACATGGGAGTGTTTGGGGACTTTACAAGGTCAATTTTGGTGCAGTGGTGAGCAGATGCTGATTGTAATGGGCAGATGAATCAATGGGAGTTTATAAGGAAGGGGGATAAAGAGTAGAGAGAGACTCTTGATAATCCTGGTACATGAAGTGGGTGGGGCCCTGGAGGGGAATGTAAGTTGTTTTATTCAGGGTTCTCCAGAAAGACAGAACTGACAGGATGGATACGTGTGCACGCGCGCGCGCGCACACACACACACACACACACGAAAAGGAAGTTACTAAGAGAATTGGATTATTTGATTATGGAGACTGAGAAGTTCCACTATAGGACATCTGCATCACGAAGCTGGAGAACCAGAGAAGTTGGTAGCAGGGCTTAGTCTAAGTCCAAAGGCCTCAGAACCAGAGAAGCCAATAGTGGAACTCTCAGTCCAAGGCGGAAGGCTCAAGAGCCCAGGTACCACTGGTACGAGTCCTGGAGTCTAAAGGCTGGAGAACCTGAAGTTCTGACATCCAGGGCTGGAGAGGATGAGTGTTCAGGCTCTCGGAGAGAGAGAGAGAGGAGGTGAGAATTTGCCCTTTCTCTGCCTTTTTGTTCCATCTGGGCTATTTGATTGGATGGTGACTGCCACATTTCGGGCACATCTTCTCCACTCAGTCCACTGACTCACAACCATATTCTCTGGAAACACTCACAGATACACCTGGAGCAGCTCAGTAATTCTAATCAATTGCCAAACCACCTGGGTTTCACTTTCAGTAGCTAAAGGATGGGCTCAGTGCCTGCTGAAGCTCTGAGAATAATCAGTGTTTGACCAGCTATCTGGATATTCTTTAGTCAGGTTGAACCCTAAATTAACCGTCACATGGGGTTAAGCACAGAAAGGAGGGAAACAAGGAGTTTGACTTTTTTAGATGTACATAACATATAATATTAAGTTCAACCTTACAAAATCTGTGATATTTGACTATGTTTTACCTATGAGAATGGCAATTTCATATAGTTTTATCTAATAGAACATGTTATATTACTGAGAATGAGTTGCTTCTAAAAGTGGAGCTTGATTGAACAATATTGAGAGGGTTTAATCAAAATAACAGAGAACAAAGCCTTGGAGCAGCTGAGATAGGTGTGATTGTTGCTTAGCAGAGGGTTGGCCTTTGAAGCAGGGCGAAGGAAAGGCACACACTTTTCCAGGAAGGCAGGAGAAGATACACAGATTCAACCAGGCTGGAGGGATCACGGTGAGGCCAAGACCCAGCAGGTAGTGTCCTGCTTGAGGTAAATATTTATGTAATAAATTTACAGATTTAGCTGTGGTTACACATTGATTGATTTTGTTCATAGGACTGAGTGGTTACTGATTCTGTTCTACCTTGTGGTAGACTCTAAATTTGTTCGTTCAAAGGTCTTTGATACATAATTTTTTGCTCGGTTTTTCTCTTTCACTAAAAGTGGAGTAAATCAAATATCATGACTTCCTTCCCCACTCCTCAGCAGTGCAATGCTGTGGCCTCCCTGTAGAACTGATTAGCAAATCAAAGAATAAAGTAGTTTTCTCACAAGTGATTTTCTTGCCCTACAGAATTGTCTTTTTCAGTATTACTATCAGTATTCTTTGACTTCTCAGCATAATTGAAGTATTATCTATGATTTCTGTTTCTTTAATGCAGACTACAAGTGCATCTTTTTAAGGTCATTCCACTCTTCTCTGTCACATGTACAGAATTTGCTTATGAGGTGTGTTTATTTCAAGAATTTCAGCTGTTTGGAGGGAGACTTTATTCTACTGCATAATATAATTTTAAAAATGATGTGCTTTAGACCATTGTGTGCACATATCCCTAGGCCATAATTTTCTCCATGTACTTAATTCAGTACAGAATTCCAGGTACTGATGATTAATGATATCTTTAAAGCTAAATGAGATTGAAAGTCATCTTTAATGTCTATAGGATCCTTTTTTTCCTGAAATGCTTCCTCTGATGTTTATTTTGAATAATACTCTTATCCATGGCTTATAGGACCAAGGCCATAATAAAAATATTCCCAGGAAGGGTCATCTTCTTATTCAGTGTGTACTTGTTGAGCTATAGGCAGTTTTGCTGTGTACGTGGCTCTAAAATGATCTTTTCCTCAAAGTACAGAAAGGTCTGGAGAAATGTGGGCATTCATGTATTAAGCTTGTAGTGTAATAATCCTGTAAGTATAAGATAAAATGTGATATATATATATATTTTTTGAGACAGAGTCTTGCTCTGTTGCCCAGGCTGGAGTGCGGTGATGTGATCTTGGGTCACTGTAACCTCTGCCTCCTAGGTTCAAGTGATTCAGCCTTTTGAGTATCTGGGACTACCACACAGTACCTGGTCCATGCCACCACACTTGGCTAATTTTTGTATTTTTAGTAGAGACGGGGTTTTACCATGTTGGCCAGGCTGATCTGGAACTTCTGACTAGGTGATTCACCTACCTCAGCCTACCAAAGTGCTGGGATTATAGGCGTGAGCCACCGTGCCTGGCCAAAACGTGGTATCTTTAATAGCTCTGAGATGCTAGCATTTTAGATTAAGGTAATGTTTTATTTTATGGAGATGTGTAGCTATACTGCTGGCAAGATGAATCAATGTGTTCTAATTCTGCTTGGAATAAGAAGAACTTGATTTACCATTACGTACTGTGATATAAATTGCATCACTGAAGTAGATTTGTATCTTCAGTGTTGAAAGTATTCAACAGAATCTGTCGGAAAGGATTTCAAAAGCTGTAGTCTATGCTGTTGTGACAATAAGTAAAGAAAAGCATTTCCCCTGTTTCAGACAGCCTTTGGTAGAATATGTATTTAGGAAAATACGTACAGATTCATCAACTGTGTACCTGACTCAAATATTTTTAGCTTCTTTGGGTTGAACTTTGAGTTATGCCAAGGGATCCCCTTTGGTCTTTTCATGGAAAATCACTCAAAACCAGTGTTGATGTGCAATTATAAAGAAGGGTGTAAAGGTTTATAGGATGCTACTGCTCAACACTTTGCAGATCTGGAATCTACATGGTTCAGCTAGCTTCTCTGTTTGAGCCCTGAACTAGTGTTGTATTCATCTCCTGTTTCTTTTCCTTTGCTATTTTCCAGTTGTAAAAGTGATGTGTGCTTCATCTCTTGCCTTTCACTAGTGCATTGGGGCTTGTCTTGTAGGATGAGATCTGTGCTAAAACTTTGTGCTTCTTGTCTCTGTATATGCTGATAAACAGGCTTTAGTGTTCTATCTTGTGGTGACATATTACTCACCCCATCTTAGAGGTGATAGTTGCCTTTAAAGGACTACAGTTTTGTTGTGTAGGGGGCTCTTTCTGTTACGTGCTTCTAAATAGAGAGGCCTATGAGAGAATCTTTCAGGTCTGAGGAGGTACGTGGCTGTTTTGTGCTCCTTTCCTCTCCAATGTCAGGGCTGTAGATAATTCACCCCTAGCAGGGGATTTGCTGCTAATTTTGGCTACTTTTTTCTAATTCCAAAATCTCTTGCCTAGTCTCTTCAGACTTCTGCCAATTCTGGTATAGTTGTTCAAATGATTGGCCTTTTCTTGGTAGATCTCAGTCTCTTAACTTCTCCCCTTCCCCTCGTTGAACTGACCAATAATCTGTGAGTATAACCTTTATATCTTGTGTGTCATATGGCCTTCCATATTTTTCCTAAAGCATATTATGCTATACATATTGTTTTTAAACTGCCTTTTTGCCACTTTATCTGCTGAAAATACCTTTTCTTACATTTCTGTTTTTAAAAAATTTATATTTCTAAATTTTCAGTGGCTGACATCCCTTCCGTGATAATGAATCTGTCATTTGACCAATCTCCTACTTTTAGGAACTTGATTGTTTTCTATCTCTTTTCTCTTTTCCCTTCTTCCTTCTTTCCTTCTGCCTTCTTGTTATTTCCTGGTAATGAATATCCAGAGTTGTTCGTTCACCATGCATATAATTAGTTTTTGTAAACCTTACTGTGGGCTTTTTGAGGCTTTTGCTAGTTTTAACATTACCTTGTGTGTTCGAAGACAGGGGCCCATATCTTATGCATGTCTTTCTTCTTGGCGTATGTGTCTGACACAGTGGCCATTCACTAAGGAATTATTGTTGAGTTTCAGAAATATAAGGGCCATTTGAAAAATACATGAGTACCTACTGTGTACTTGGAACCCAGGATATAGGGGTGAACAAGGTAGAGATTGTCCTTGCTCTCATAAGGTGAGGTATTATTTTGTAAAACACGGTTTATGTTACACAGATGGCAAGCCTCTTATGGTGAGGATCAGTGAAAAAAATTACGACACACAGTATAGCAAACGCAGACTGAATGACTTAGGGTGTAGTTAGTTGGGACATATTCATGCTTGTGGCTGAGTTGACTAACTGATTTTTCCATAGATGATATTTCTTATTTAGGATTATCCACTAGTGTTAATGGATTGAGATGGAATGATCTTTTTCAAGTTCATACTTTTTTGACCCTTGTGAGTAATTCCAGTCAATTATACTTAAATTTAAAATTTCATACCTGAATATAATATGCTGTTGTACTTAGTGGTTCCAGAGACCCAGAGATCTTTCAGGGCTGAGTTTGGGGGGAATAAAAATATATCCCAAAATATTTTTGGTCTTTCTGTTGCATGTCTTAAAATATGATAAGCAAAGATTGTAGCCATGGAGAAGATTTTCTGCTATAAATTGGTGTTTCAACCCTGCCAGCTGTTCATGCTTTCTGCAATCCCACTTAGAAAAGTGGAAAGTGAAGGGTGAGTGGCTGCCCTCATAGGCAACCACATAATTTAAAAAAAAAATGTGTATGCCTCAGCAGATCTATATTAGTGTTTCATATAGCTGCCTTTTTCTTTTTTATTGTAGGGCCAGCTCTCAATGTTGCAAGAAAAAATAGACCATTTGGAGCGTTTGCTAGCTGAGAATAATGAGATCATCTCAAATATTAGAGACTCAGTCATCAATTTGAGTGAGTCTGTGGAAGATGGTCCGAAAAGTTCACAAAGCAATTTCAGCCAAGGTGCTGGCTCACATCTTCTGCCCTCACAGTTATCCCTCGCAGTTGATCCTGTAGACTGTCTGTTTACTTCACAAAGTGGAAGTCACAATTCAGATGTGCAGGTAATGTATACATTTATTAATAATCATTGGGCCGTTTTTTTGTCCTTTTTAAGATTTGACCTGGTATCTGTTCTGACTTGGTAAGTTGCTTAAACTCTTTCGATTCTAGTGTCTCATTTTGTAAAGTACTTTGGTTAATCACATGAACATTAATGTTCTTTTTAGTGATAAAATTCCATAATTTTGTTTTTCTTAGTTTATCTTACTATTTCATACTTGTGTGAATACTGTCTTTTTGTATGCTTTACAGCTTTTATTTTCTATAATAGTTGAAAACCTTTAGAGGTTTACATTTTGCCAGAGATATGATTTTACCTTCTTTTGGAGAATACAAGAAAAGTCCTGCTCTTATTATATATCAGTTAAACATTATAGATTTTGTACATGTAAGGTTAGATTTCTTTTTTCTTAATACCATTTTGCAAGGGGGAAGGGAAATATTCTAGAGCTGTATTTTCCAGTATGGAAGCCCCTTTCCACATGTGGCTACTGAGCACTTGAGATGTGACTAGTGTGGCTTGAGATGTGCTGTAAGTGTAATATACACACACAGTATTTCAGACTTAGTGTGCAAAATATCTTAATTCATTTATGTATTGGTTATATGTTAAGATAATATTTTGTATATACTGGGTTAATGAAATGTTGTTAAAATTAATTTCAACTACTTCATTTTACTAGAAAATTAAAAATTTGGCTTATATTTCTCTTGGACAGTGCTATTACAGAGGGCAATAGAGTTGAAAATCACCATCAGAAAGGACTTCTGCCTTTCTTAAACTCAGAGTGTTTCACTCACTCATACTGGCTCTGCAAATTAGGGGAAGGCTGTGTTTAACCTTGTGCCTTAGACCAGAAACTGGACTTTGGTGGAAGGATCCTAAGGGGTGAATATTTTAAAGTTGAACAAAGTTAGTTGACTTCTGGCCTTGTTTTCAAATATACATTTTTCACTAACTGCTAAGGGCAGAGAACATGATATGATCTTGAGGTCATGGCTCACAGGCCAAGCTGGAAGCTGGGGACAGTGGAGCTGGCCAGGTCTTGCACCTGCAACCTCATCACCTGGAGTGTAGCCAAATTCTGATAGGCTCAGAATCTTGTGCTTACAGGGATAGCTGTTTCTGTGAGGCTTGGCTTTATTCAGTTTTTCTTGTTGTTGTTAAGTACTTCTTAAGTACCTAGACTTGTCATCCATGATAAAGGAACAGCAAAAAAAAAAAAAAAAAAATATATATATATATATATATATATGTATTTTTATTGTGTGTGGTCTAAATCTGGGCTGGACAGAAAGGAGTTGCAGAGCCACCATGGAAGTCAGACAGAGCAAGTCAGGAGAGTACTGGGAGAGCTGCAGGACTGAAGGAAGAAACAGAGACTGCTAACATATCCTCCTGACCAGCTGGTTTCCAAAGATTCGTCAGCTTATCTTGGGAAGATTTTATTTATTAAAGTCCATAGGCAGAGAAATGTTATTACCTTAAAATACTTTGTATTGACTTTTATATAATTTGGCCTTTAAAATTTTTTTGTAACTCATTTATATATTAGGATATGAGTTTTACAGTCTAGTTTTAAAATAATTTAAATTTTACAAAAGGTTGGTTGTGTTGTTACATTTAATATTATAGACACTATGAAGAATAAAAGTAAAGTTTGAGTTTTTTTTTCTCCCACTGTTTTTATCTTTGCATCCAAACATTATTAGCTAGAAGGAATACTGCATTGAAAAGCTAGAAAACATTAGGATAAATAAAAGCTAAATCTCAATTTTAAAAATTTCCTCCCATTTTTAGATGATTATGCCTAGTTAACCCTGTGGTAGTTTTACTTCTAGGTTAAAATAGGTAGATACAACATATGCTATGTGGAGGAATAGCTATAGATAGATGTATTTTCATTCAGGCATAGATTTTTAAGATACATGAGATTTACTATAAAGACAGCTCAAAGTAAAATGTCATTTCCAGTACTATATTTGAAAATGCTGAAATATCTGATCATAATCAAATTTAATCAGAAATTTTTTTCTAGTTTTTTTTTTTCTATAAATTTCTATTAAATTGTTTTGGAAGTAAAGTACGGGAAGAAGGAATTTAATGAACTTATTTTTTATTAGAAGAAGATGGGAGGGGATTACTTATCAGGGTAGTTTTGTAGCAAAAATAGCATTTCAAGCCTTTGAATGGTGAAATATTTTCTACTCTAAACTCCTCAATTAATGTCTACAGAAATAGTTTTATTTTATAAAATATATATGCAAAGTATAGTAGTGAATAATTTTGAGCAAATATTTACCAACATTAAATTTAAATTAATAATGGTTGAACTTTAATTTTTTTTCTTTTACATTTTTAGATGTTGGATGTTTATAGTCTGATTTCTTTTGACAATCCAGATGGTGGAGTTTGGAAGCAAGGATTTGACATTACTTATGAATCTAATGAATGGGACACTGAATCCCTTCAAGTCTTTGTGGTGCCTCATTCCCATAATGACCCAGGTAAAATTTGCACTTCAAAAAACAGGTTCTTAGTTCCTTAGTCCTAGAGTCTTTTAATGAGGATCTGGTAGAGCCTACTTCTCAAATTTTTGAGACATTATTCTCTGACTTGTAACATTAATGTATTCCTTTTATGTGTCATTATGTTTTAGTGTTCTCATTTTATCAATTTATGTGCCATTCAAGGATAGTACTTGTGCCGTATGAAATGGTAATAAACAAAAAGAAGGGCTTGCCTTCAGGGGCAAAAAGGTATATGCTTTTAAGAGACTGGTTGTTCATTTTTAGTTACTTTTTGCAAAATATTGCATAGGAGAATTATTTCATGTCCGGGAACTCTACTTTAAAAAAAGGCAGAATGCTCATGGGAAAGTTTTAATTTTTAAAATAGAGAAGAAGTATTAAGTGGTTTAAGAACTTTGATGTTGATTGGTTTCAGGCAGATACAAATGTGAGTCTCAGTGCTCTGTATTTATCAGTGTTAGTTAGATGACTTTAGGCAAGTTACTTAATCCTCTAAACCAAGTTTTTTCCCTGGTACAATCAGTATAATAGTATATGTTTCAATAGGGTGAAGTGTAATAGAATTGTGTATGGCACAACAGTAGCTGCTGTCATTATTGTTACTGCATATGATGGCTTTTATTTATTGGGGCTACAGATTTGTTTGCCGCCCCCCCCACCAAGATGAGGGGAAATTGTTTCAGTTATAATGGAACTTAGGATTTGATATAAATATTTGTTAGTTTGAGTACACAGGCACAGAGTGAATGTCCAGTGAATTTAATTGCAGCATTTTTTTTGGGGGGGGAGGGTGTATTTCCAAAGACTTCTTTTGAAGGAGTGTGTTACTTAGTATCTCGATTTCATTACTGTCAGAAGCACTAGTCACTTAATACTTTGAAGGTTTTTTTCTCTTTGCTTCCAGCATTCATTTATCTTCTGCTTAAATTTTTTTTCTTACTAATTTATTGGGAGATATTCCAGTTTTTCTATTTCTAAGACAATAGAACATGTTACTTTAGGTCTGGACACGTGGTTTAGTGAAGCCTTGTGTGTGTGTGTGTGTGTGTTTGTGTATGTGTGTGTGTGCTGCTTTTGGGTATGAGAGGTAGTCTGTGAGCTTGGATATTGAAATGCTCAGATTTCTAGAACAGTTAAATATTTAGTATGCACTGACATGTAAAATGTATGAAATCAATATTCTGGAAATTTGTGATGAGCAGTTACTAAACATCAGCTTCTGACTTGGTGTCCCTATTTTTGGTCTTAATACCTTTATCTTTTCCTACAAATACCTGTTAGTCTTATGTTTTTTCATATATATTTTAGATTGTCTTTCTCCTTAATATTAATCTGTACCTTTTAAATCCAAACTCAGGAAGGCTGGGTATTATGGAAAGACTTCAGGGATTTGGAGCCAGGCAGAATGAGGCAGGTATCCTGGCTCTGCTGTGTATTGCATGTGTGTCCTTGGGCACATTGATTTGTGTATCTGTTAAATGGAGATCATACAGGTGGAGTAGCATCTTAATCCAGGGTTAGTTATATAGTAATTATAAAAGGTGATGAAAATTACATCTAATCCAAATTTCTTTTGCTATTTATTCACTTGAGTACAGATTAGTTAGTATATTTGCATTTAGGGTGTACATATGAAAAACATGTATCTTTGATTACTAGACTCACACTCAATGAGGTGAGGTGCTCACAATTGACAGTGTGGGATCTGAGACTGCTTATGGCACTGCAGAGTTTTTTTTTTTCTATAAATTTCATAATCACGGTTGAATATTCAATTATTGAGTGAAATGGTGGCAGAGTTACTTGTAGTATCTAAATTGTTCTCCCCTCTCTTTCTGCCAATCATGTATAGTTTAATTTTTGTTACTTATTTGGGAGAGTGATGTGACTCCATAATATAATTTTCCTTGTAGGCTTATAAATATACTTTGAAGTGTGTCTTGCGAATCTTCTTCATATGAAACCCACTTCTTCCCTTTTCTTAATTTTTTTAAAAGACCTTTATTCTTTCCCTTTTTCTGCCATTTTAAATTCTCACCAATCTCATTTCTTGTTATTCCTTACATGGGCACTTAACTGTAATGGTAAAATCTATGGTTTACCAGGCACAATGCGAAATGTTTTACAAACATTTAGTGTCTGCCCATGAAGGTTAGTGCCACGATTCGTGATGAAGGTGTTACCAGGTTACATCGCTAACAAGGGCCACCAGAATACTTTCCTGACAATTTACCTGGATCTCCCACTAGAGTAAATTCTAGTGGCAAAGAACATATGCCTCCTATTAAACACACTCTCCTCATGGCCTAGCTGAGCACTTGGCATATAGAATAATTGCCAAATATGTAAGGCCTCTTTGACCTTTTTCCAAGCCCCTCCACCGCATACTTGTACTGAACACACACACCCCCATGCTTGCAGGTCTGCACAGATATAAACATTTATAGCACTTAACTTGGTCTCCTCACTAGAATATTAGCTCATTAAGGGCTGGAACTTTGTTTTATTCACTGCTGTCTTGAGAACACCTAGAAACATAACTGGCATATAGTACTGAGTCATTAGAGTTTGATTAAATAAGTTAATGAATTAATTAATGAAACATTTAACTTACTCCTTGCTTACACTTTTCTTTTAAGTTCCCTGCTTCCTGATGGCTACTTACTTCTATTCTTAGTAAAAGCAACTTATTTAAAGTACTCTTTTCTAATTTTATATACTAAAAACAAGCAATAAGTTCTTTGAAGGCAGAGATTGCCCTTGTTTTTTAGATTTCTTTTGTTTGTTTACATTACTATTCCTGCTTAGTTATTAGCTCATTTTCTGAGTAGACATCCCTAATAAGTATTCCTGTCTATAATCTCTTTTGGTATCCTAGTAACTACAGCTGAATCTTTTTGTCTTAGTAAAAGATGTTAATAACCCTGACTCTCACACCCTTCTCCACTTGGAAAAAATAATTGTCGGAAACAGACCTTTTAAAATTACAGTGATTTTTGCTGTCAAGCAAAATGCTAGAGAGAAGAATCCACTGACTAAGTAATTTTCACTCTTCCTTAACAAAAGTAAAATATTGACAAACTAAATTATTTTGTGAAAAATCGAATTATGTACATCATGAAAAGCCATTCTTTTTAATAGAAGAAAAAGAGAAAAGTCTGTTCACATACAGTCCAAGTCAAAATGTGACTTTATAATGGAAAATCTTTGTATAATACTCCTAAATGAATGTGCAGTTAGTTTTCTTTCTGAGTGAGATTTATAGAGATTTGTTTGCATTTTCTGCAACAACAATTTAAAACAAGGTTTAGCTTAGTAGTTTGTTTCATTGGTGGTGGTTAGAAATATTTGAAATAGATTTTTTAAAAATTTCTGTATTTGGTTCCCTAACTTTGTGAATTTGTGTTGCTGTGTTTTTCTATACATAGATATTTTTCTTTTTGTACTGAGTTGGTAATATCCTTCAAAAAAAGGTAAATTTCAAAATATGTTTGTATCTTAAAAAAATTCCAAGTTATATTACAATCTGAAAAGATGTAACAGTTGTCATAAACATGAGTAAAAACAGAACTGGAAAGGAATTGTGAAGTAAATGCTTATAACTTTGTACTGTTATGCTTTTGAAAGTTTTGAATCATAGACCATGAAATTAAATGTTAGTTGATTGATACATGTTCATGTTGTGTTTAATAAGTTGATTAAAACACAATTACAGCACCTTTGTATCTACAATCATAATTCTTTGCTTTCCACTAGTTTAACTGCTGAACTATTTGGTTAATTTTACTTCAAAGAAATCACAGTGTGCAGAGAGAAGATAACATATACTAAACAGAAGGTTGGACAGCATATTGTTAGTTAAGCAATTTATAAAATGAACATTAGAAAATAATCCCCCTTGTGGTATGACTTTAAAATAGTAGGAAGACCTAGGCACAAGAGTTACACTGGAAAATAATTTTTTTTTGTGCATTTGCAATTCTTCTGCAGAATTTTTTATTGACTCAGAGGGTGATTAGGACTTTTCAGCTTTTTTGTGTGTGTAAAATTAAGAAAACATGTTTGCATTTAGTATTATAATTATGTATCCTCAATTTAACAGAGTTTGTTAAAAAAAAGCATAAAAACATGAGGAAATCAGTGTAATATTTTCAAATATTTCTATTGAAATATTTCAAGTATAGTTAGAATTTGAAAACAGTTCTGGTCAGCCATAGTTGGCTAATGTCTCTATCAGAGGCATCCAATCTTTTGACTTCGCTGGGCCACATTGGAAGAAGAATTGTCTTGGGCCACACATAAAATACACTAACACTAACAATAGGTGATGAGCTAAAAAATAAAGTCTCAAAAAGAATCTCATAATGTTTTAAGAAAGTTTACAAATTTGTGTTGAGGCGCATTCAAAGCTGTCCTGGGCCACATGCAGCCCGTGGGGCCATGGGTTGGACAACTTTGATGAAAGATGGTGGAGACTTAGAAGTCTGATTGCTAAAGGAACTTTACTGTTCAGAATGAGGTAGTCATCAAAAGAAGTTGTATATGAACACTGTTCGGGGAGTACTTTATTCGGTTTAGCTACTACAGGATGAAGTGGATTGTTTGGTTTTGACTACCATGATGAGAAATTGTAGTTTCTGGAGCTAAAATAGTATGAGGAACAACTGAGATCTGGCATTCATTGCCTGTCCTGCATCAGGGGAATGATGGGTGTTTGTTACTTTTTACTTTGTGTAATTCTTTATGTAACCCTGAAAAGTGGTAAATTAAGCCACATTTAACAGGTGAGGTCAACTTGGCTAAGGGGTATAATAATTTGTTTAAAGTCAGCCAATTTAATTATAAATTTTAAGAGGTTGGTAAATTGAAGCTCAAGATTGCCTGATTGTAAAATCTGTGTTCTTTCCATTTACCATATTGCCTCTTAAGATACTTTATTTAGTTCAAATTATTCTGTTTCTTTTCTTCTTACGTTTGGGGATTAGCCAATTTAACACATTTATCCTGACTTTGAATTGTTAATAGCATTGTCAGATTTAGCAAATAAAAATATAGACTGCTCAGTTAAACTTGAATTTTCAGTAACAATAAATAGTTTTTGAGTGTGTGTGTGTGGGTGTGTCCCAAATATCACAGTGCATGCTTATACTAAACATTTATTTATTGTTTATCTGAAATTCAAATTCAACTTGGTTCTGCATTTTATCTGACAACCTTATTAAGAAAACTGTAGCACTTAAGAGTTAAATACTTATATGGCTATCTAGAATTCTTTAAGAGATCTCTAGAATATGTGTATTGAGATTCCCTTTTAGAGGAAAGGTCGATGATTTGGTCTCTCATTGGACTTTATTCCTTTAGGAGCACATATGTTAAGCAGCTGCTGAGAAATGTAGATGATCATTAAATAGCTCTTCCTTCTCCTCATTTCAGTTACCTTTGTCTGTCTTTCAAGTCTAGGTGTTTCAAAACTCACCAGTGCCCTGGTAGTACAAATAATTGCTAACACTTAGGGAATTATTATGTTCTATTGCACTATTCTAGGCATGTTGCATATATCACATCCATCACTTCTCTCAGTAACTTTATGACAGAGTCCTGTAATTACCCTCCCTTCGTAGATGTGGGAGAAGTGGCAGGAGAGCGCATAAGTGACCTGTTCATGGCAGGGCTAAAGGTTTGAAATTAAGTGATCTTGTTCCAGAATCAGAACTTGTAACAGTTTTTAATATATTACCTTTCGTGGATAATTCTTTGGAAACCACAGGCTGAGCATCTAAGAGCAAAGTCTTTAAGTGTCTCCAAGCCAAATGTCAATTACTTTAGTATTATTAATCATAAAAAAGATTTTTTTCAACTATCTTGCAAAAGTATATATCTCACTGCACTGTCTTCTATCCTTGTTTTCCTTCTGATTTTTTCTGGTTTGTCTTTATTGAAATAAATGTTTCTGTCCATAAATACTACATTAGTACATTAGACAGTGAGTAGTTTTCCTCATTGCCACATTTTCTACAATTAGAAAGTGATTTACAAGCTATATTTTTCAGCCCCCCCCTTTTTTCTTTTGAGATGAGGTCTTGCTCTATTGTCCAGGCTGGAGTGCAGTGGCACGATCGGCTCACTGCAGCCTCAGCCTCCTGGGTTCAAGCAATTTTCCTGCCTCAGCCTCTTGAGTAGCTGGGATTACAGGCACGTGCCACACTGCCTGGCTGATTTTTTTTTGTATTTTTAGTTCATATGGGGGTTTCATCATGTGGCCAGGCTGTTCTTGAACTCCTGACCTCAAGTGATCCACCTGAGTTGGCCTTTCAAGGTGCTGGAATTACAGATGTGAGCCACCATGCCTGGCAATATTTTTCAGCTTTTAAGGTGATTTCTTTTAGAATCTTTGATAATTTGTCCAGTATTTGTCTAAGGCTAAGTAGCCCCATCATTTACCCTAAGAGTAACCCATCAAAGAAAGTCACTTTTCCTTCTAACAGTGTCTCTCATATTTTAGACAATTTTCTTATTATTTCAAATAACCAAGCTCTGGGGAAGACTTATTATGCCTGAAGTATTGTCGGTCAGTGTTAGATGCTCATAGATTGGATCATTAACAAGGGAGGGGAGAAACTTTAGCACAGATTTAGAAATTATCTTGGAGATTGATCACACAATTGCAGCTATCAGATATCAAGATATGTAGGTCTTCTAAGGAGTACTTAGAAAAGCAATATATAAGGGGTCGCAGTTGGACATTGTACATATACACATATACAGTTGCAGGATGAACAAAATGCCTGCTGTTCTAACAATAATGCAAATAGATTCCTCTGGTGTGGGGTAAAATTTCCAGTGAAAGCATCTGTTTATGGATTAAAAAAATGATCTCTCTCAAACAACTTCAGGAAATTAAAGCTGATAAGCTTGGACAACTATTAAATGATACTGAATCAATTGGGAAAAATAGGTTAGATTATTTTGGAAACCTGGGTTTAAAAGCATTTCGAGGAATCAGGAGGTTTATAGGTTTTCAAGGCTCACAGGTCTCTGGAAGCCTCAACTTCAGCTATGACTCTCTTCTTACCCTTTCTTGGAAACTTCAGTCAGTTACTAAGTTCTCTTCATTATGTCTCCTTGACTCCTTATTTCCCTCTGTTTATTTCCGCTGCAGTCCATAACCACTTTTTACAGAATTTTGCAGTGGTCTCATTTTCTGTTTCTCTGCTTCTATTTTGCCTTTTTAGTCTTCATACTCTTAGTACATTTATTTTTGAAAGTAGAGGTCAGAAAACCCTAATGTCCTTCCTCCAAAGTTCTCTGTAAGAAATGGTTCAGAAGGTTTTCAATGATCTGTCTCCCACTTCTATTTTTATTTCTATCTCTCACCATATTTGCATCATGTACCCTGCAGTGCAACCATACCCAACTGCCTGTCTTTTCCATATGCTCTTCCTTCTATTTGGAACTACCACCCTTTTTATCTATCCAGATGATGACTAATCTAAGAATCTTTCTTCTTTCTTTTTGGTAGGACTTTACCGTTTCTTTATTTCCATAGCATTTTGTTCATATTTTCACTGTTGACTCTGTTTTCATTTAGCTTTGCTTTATTGCTGTGCACTTATTAGATGCAAGGTACATGTTTGAATGAATAAACCAGAACATTAATTAAAAGTTTTTCACAGTTTATCAGGGAGGAAAAGCAAACTTAACTTATAACAGAAATGTTGGAATTAAAATTAATCAGCAGCATTTTTGGGTTATCATAATACCATTTAAGATTGTATGTTACCCCTTAAATATATGACTGGAAGTTGCCGTTTAGTATTTAAGGATTAACGAGTGATAGAAGAGACCTGTTCGTCGTTTGTTAATAGAAAATAACTTAATTACTAGATGAGAACAGAAGACACTAGGGATTCTGAAAGGAGGGAGAGAGAGAAAGGGGTAAGGGTTGAAAAACTACCTGTTGGGTACTATTGTCCACTATTTGGGTGATGGGATCAATAGAATCCCAAACTACAACATCATGCAGTATACCCATGGAACAAACCTGCCAATATACCTTTTGAATCTAAAATTTAAAAAAAAGAAAATTAATTATTAGAACAAAGGATATTTGTGTTTCTTTTCTTTTTTTGAGATGGAGTTTTGCTCTTGTTGCCCGGGCTGGAGTGCAATGTTGTGATCTCAGCTCACTGCAACCTCTGCTTCCCGAGTTCAAGGAATTCTCCTTTGTCAGCATCCCCAGTAGCTGGCATTACAGGCACCTGCTGCCATGCCTGGCTGATTTTTGTTTTTAGTAGAGACGGGGTTTCACTGTTGGCCAGGCTGGTCTCCAACTCCTGACCTTGTGATCTGCCCGCCTCGGCCGCCCAAAGTTGTGGGATTACAGGCGTGAGCCACTGCCCCTGGCTGATATTTCTGTTTTTAATGAACTTTATTTAAAAAATTTGACAATATTTATCACATTGAAATGGGGAAAAAACCATAAGGCTTAAGTTGCATGTGTTAAATGTTACTACCAATGTATTATTTATATAGATATAAATATTTTTGATTCAAAATCTTTTCATGTTTTCCTGAAGGTTGGTGCTTATTTAACTTTTTTTTTTTTTTGAGATAGAGTCTCATTACTTCACCAGGCGCTAGGCTGGAGTGCAGTGGCGGGACCTTGGCTCACTGGCAGCCTCTGCCTCCTGGGTTCCAGCAATTCTCCTGCCTCAGCCCCCCAAGTAGCTGGGACTACAGGCGCGCGCCACCACACCCAGCTAATTTTTTTTGTATTTTTAGTAGAGATGGGGTTTCATCATGTTGGCCAGGATGGTCTCGATCTCTTGACTTTATGATCCTCCCAACTTAGCCTCCCAAAGTGCTGGGATTACAGGCATGATCCACCGCACCCGGCCTTATTTAACTTTTGAGTGGGATTAATATACTTAAAAAAATCATTATTAATAAAAATAAAAATAAAAGGAAAACATCATTATTATAGCAATTAAAACCATAACAGTGTAGCAATGCTTTGTGGAGTGGCATGCCTTCTTAGGGATGGGTGTTTTAATCTTCTTAGGGCTGACAGATTCTCTTAAAATACAAACATTGAGGAAACTTAAAGATATTGGACAATGATTATTAGGCTAGCATCAGAACAGACAGTGAACATATTAAAACTAATAGTGTTCTATTTTTTATCTTTAGTTTCGTTTCTAGTTGAAGTAATAAATTTGCATTTGTACTTTTTTCCTAGTCCTTTTGGCTATACCTTTCTTTCATTTTATTAAGTACTTAGTGAACTCTTGCTCTTCTTGGAAGTTTGCAGTAGGTACTAGATTCATGAAAATTGGCTGGTTTAAAGTTTGAGTGGTAGTGTGTGCTCAGGCCTGCTTCTAAAATTTTCAGGATCTGGGGCAAAGTACACAGAAGGCCCACATACCCTGTGTTTAAATATTTAAAAGTTACAAATCAAAGTAATAAATTACTAAAGAAAAATAGGTCTTCTCTTCTTGCCTGGAGAAATAGCTTAGTGATCTAGAAGACCAAATGTGGGTTTAGATTGCGCTAGCTCTAGTTTCCCACTGGAATGTGGTGTGTGTATGGGGAGAGCCAGCCTATGGGACAGGCCAGCTGCCTTCTCCTCCCAGACCTGGCCCTGTCCCAATCTAGGAGGGACCTTACCTGAAGAGATCCTGCTGCCAGGTCTACACCCCTGCGAACTACAGCCTCTTGGCCACTGTTTAGGCTAGAGAGGTTTCCATTTGTAGGATTAAGTGCCCCGATGGGGAAAGACTTAGAGAAGAGTCCCAGTAGGCTCCCAGTTTGGAGCTGTTTAGACAGATTTCTGGACCCTGGTACTCAGAAAGGCAGGGCACACTCTGGATCAGTTCGTCCTATGGATTTATCTAGTTGAAAGGGGTATAATCAGAATAGGGAGGTCCTTCTAGAATCCAGGACTCAGGGCCAGGTACCTCTTGCCTATGTCCTCATGGTGGTACTTAGTATATGCCCTTGAACAAAATAAAACTAAATGTTCCTGAAGAGCCATCAGAACTCCACATAGTCTCTAGATTTCCAACCTATGACTGAGAGCTCAAAATTAAAAAAATAAATTGTGATTTGTCAGTGAACAATTACTAGGTGCTTAATTGTTCATGAACATTGAATATAGGCCTTGAATAGAGGCCTGTATTGAAACATTGAATAGAGTTTCCAACTTTATTAGCTTTTTTTATTTTAGAACTTAAAAAAATAATTAGTGCTATCGAATTTGGGTTTGCTCCTGTTTTGTGGAACTTGTAATTATGCGCTCTTTGTTTTAAATATTTCTCCACTTATTTAAAATAGCTATTAGCTTTTTTATGGGTGGTAGTAGTGTTAGAGTAGAAAAGAATAAATTGAAGGTATTCTTAATGCTATTCTAGGCCTGGTTCAATTTTCAAGTATATACAAGAGAAAGAAAAGTAGCTATGAATTGACCACTTTAAGTAAATCAGTTTGCAACTCAGTGTCCTAAGATTATTAGATCTAGAGGCAGGAATGTAATTTTATGTCACAAAAATTCATCCCCTACCACTTTTTATAAAATACTATATTTCTGCTTGGTCTCACGTTAATATACAATTGTAGTTTTTACAGTAATTTAGAAAACGAAATAACCAATTCAGTGTAAAAGGGAATACTTGATTACCCTATTGTATAAGAGCAATAAAAGCTAATTTACTGTTATATTACTCAATACTGAAAGCTGCAAGAGGCTATCTTTCAGTTCATTCATCATTAATTATGCTTCATTGTGATGCTATTAGTATGTGTTTTTTGAAAGGCTTTCAAGTTGACATCTCTGAGCTTGTATTGTGGCTCACGTGAATTTCTTTGATATATTTTCCTCATGATTATTGAGGGGTGAATGAAGTGTTGAGGGCCAAATGGACTCCTCAGTCGCTGTGATTCCTCTGTGAAAACTCTTATGATAAACTCTTCTTTGAAATGATCTTTGAAACAGGTTATAACTGTTAAAAATAAATAGTTGTACATTAAAAAAAACACAAAAACTTTTATTGATCTTCATAAAGATTAGTCCTTAAAAATTTGCCATTTATGCTAGATTACTGGAGTTTTATTATCAAATTAATTTGATGACGTTTCAGTATTTGTAGTTCTTTAGCTAGTAGCCAGATAATTAGGAATTAGTTTGGACCTTTGCTAAAATTTAGGTAAAAGGTATATGTGATATCTTAAAGACAATAATTCTAACAGAACCATTTAATTTACATGGTCCTTGTTGCATGTATGTAATAAAAGCATGGCACAGAAATAGATTTACTTATGTACATTTGAATTTAGCTCAGTTTTACAATATGTAGGTAGATAGAGTATATTCAGTTAAATATTATGTTGGTGCTTGATAAAATAAATTCTTCCTACATTGCAATCTTTACTTTTTGGATGGTAATGACGCTAATTTGTTCTAGGCCTGAATAAGTTTGCTAGGGCTGCCATAACAAAGTACCAGACTAAGTGGCTTAAACAACAGAATTTGGTTTTTCACAGTTCTGAAGGCTGGAAGTCCAAGATCAAGGTGTTGGCAGGGTTGGTTTCTTTTGAGATTATCTCTCCTTGGCTTGTTGATGGCTGAGTTCTCCCTGTGCCTTTGCATGGTCTTCCTTGTGTTCTCATCTCCTTTTCTTACAAGTACTTCAGTCATATAGGATTATGGCCCATCTTCATGACCTCATTTTACCTTAATTACCTCTTTAAAGACCCTGTTTTCCAAATACAGTCACATTTTGATGTGATGAGACTTTAGCATTTGACACAGATCTGTCCACAACGAGAGCATAGAGTGAATTCAGTGCAAACTGAAATTTTGGGTAACTAAAGTATGTTTAAGATGTAGAGCAGTTAACATAAATGTTTTAATTGTACACTTTTAAAAATTAGGTCTTCAAAATATTTTTATTTCCTCTTTACTTGGTTTAATTGTACAGATGTGGGGAAAGGGCAATTAAAGGCTGATTATGATAGTGATGATAATATTAATAATAATAATAATAGCTTATATTTATCAAGTACCATATTATATGTCCCAGGCTTAGTATCAATATCAATAAATATAATAATAATTATTGATACTAATATTAGTATCAATAATAGATACTGAGTACTTGTCTTTTTAACTTGGTGGTGTTGGCATGGTCAGCAGGGAGTTAGGGCATCTTGTTTAAGGGTTTGTTTTGTTTTCTGGGCTATTCCCTAGGAATCCAGAGGTGGATCCTGGCTCAGTGCTCTGGGGGCAGTACTCCAGGTTAGTACTTTTGTGAAGCTAGGTGGGATTCTTTGCAGACCACTATTTCATGAAATATCTTTTAGGTTTTAAAAATAGACACAGGCTTTTTTAGTTAAATATGGAAAAGTTGAAACAGGAAGTAATCTTTGGTGACAAAGTAGGTTAAAAGTGCCTCAGATCAAGAAAGTCCTATAAAGAATATTTGATACTGTATTTCTGTTTGGCCCATAGCTCCATATGTCCCACATTGTAGGTGTTCAGAAAATAATTATAGGATGAATGAGTAGATTTCAATGAAAGCAGGAAGAATAAATAAGTCATAGCTGCAGTGCTCTTTTCAAAAGCTCATATTGACGTCATCAGAATAGTTTTGTCTTCCCTCTTCTGGCAGGCTTTTCTTTTTCGCCAGCAAATATAGTATATATATTGTACTCCCTTATTCTTTAATTCTCTCACATGTAAATTTGGAAACAATAGACCAATAGTTGAGCCTGCATATATAGAAACTCTCCCTATAAGATTTCTTAGATGGGAACGGGTTATTTTTTTAGTGTGTCTACTTTGTCTGCCACTAGTAGGTGGAATTGGTAGCTGTGTATGCTTTTGCTTGACCATTTTAGTAGTCTGCTTTATGGCACTATATTTGGACCTGTTGGTGTTAAAAATGTTTCTTATAGCCAAATTGCAAATATCTTTAGATAAAATTTCCAGTATATTTGAAAAGTAAAGGAAAAACCAGAGAACCAGACTGTCAACGTCTACAATTCTCTTTTGGAAAAACTTTACATATTTGTGTTTGCATTGTTGTTTGATTAGTGTTACTTTGTGCTTCTAAGCAATTGAATAATGAACAGCCTTTGGGAACAAATGCCTATTTTTTGCAAAATTCTACTTATCAGTGTTCATATTTTTGCTATAATTACCTTATTGGTCTGCTGCTAGCTTTATACTTGTGATCTCTTTTTTTCTTAGTCTAACTTATTTAATAGGTGAAGAATTTTAGATGTGGCATGAGAAGAAAAAATTTGGATTCCATATTATGAGAACAGTACTGCCAACTTGTTAACACAGTTTAGATTTATAAAGTTTAAAAAAAATTCCTTAAACTAGAGATAAAAATTTGGGTTAGATACTATACTTGTTAGATATAAATAATTGCTTTTTGGCCTTAGGTCCTCTATCTTATTTTTCTCATTTCTATCTGAATTTATGCAGTTTTCAGAGTATTTTCATTGTTTTAATATTAGTGTGTTTCTGAGTCCCACGACAACTGAAATGGAGTTTCATTAATTGAAAACACCTGTTAAATTTAAAAGTACGTCTTTTTATGAATGAAACTTCTAAGGATGTCCAAAGAAATGCAATGGAATGTGACTGAGTTGAAAGCAGCTGTACAAATCAGACCTTTGTGGTATATTTGTGTCTTGATTTAGGTTGGTTGAAGACTTTCAATGACTACTTTAGAGACAAGACTCAGTATATTTTTAATAATATGGTCCTAAAGCTGAAAGAAGACTCACGGAGGAAGTTTATTTGGTCTGAAATCTCTTACCTTTCAAAGTGGTGGGATATTATAGATATTCAGAAGAAGGATGCTGTTAAAAGGTTTGTTTTAAAACTTTTTTTGGAATTTGGTAATATTAAAGATTAATTGTACAATGAACTAAGTATTTAATTTTTACATGGTGAAAATTCTTAGCTTTATATCTGAAACTTAAAATACCTCTTTACATCCATTTTCATTGATTTTGGTTCATCTCTGAAAAAGCCATTTGAAACTTCTCCATTTAAATCCTGTGTTCCATTGGGTGCAGTAGCTCACTCCTGTAATCCCAGCACTTTGGGAGGTCGAGGCAGGCAGATCATCTGAGGGCAGGAGTTCAAGAACACCCTGGCCAACATGGTGAAACCACGTCTCTACTAAAAATACAAAAAAATGAGCCAGATATGGTGGCTTGTGTCTGTAATCCCAGCTACTCAGGAGGCTCAGACACAAGAATCGCTTGGACCCGGGAAGCAGAGGGTTGTAGTGAGCTAAGATAGTGCCACTTTACTATAGCCTTCACTATTACTATAGGGTGATAGAGTGAGACTCTGTTTTGGGGGAAAGAAAATCCTATGTTTCAACTTTGTCCCACAAATGGAATTACTAGGTCAAAGTGGCTTAATATTTTGAAGGTTTTTTTAAAGCAAATAATTAAAATGACTGCTGTATAGTTTGTTTTAGTGTATTTTTCAATCTTCCATATAGAGAGTGTCAGTTTCTTTGCCTGTTGGTCAGCAGTAGAATTTTTGAAATCATTGGCCAGTTTGATGGTTGAAAAATTTCATTTTAATTTCTATTTTCGAATGGTAACAGTGTTCTGTATTTTCTCATACAGGGTAAGGGGTTTTTGTGACTTGCTAATTGTACTTTTTCTTACTGATTTGTAGGAATATTTATATGTATTTATATTCCTTAACTTGTATTTTTCCTTAAATTTGTATTGTAGTCTTTTAGTGTTTGATATACACACTTTTAGCACATTTATGTACTCAAATCTGTTATTCTGTTTTCTTTAGATATTGGTTTTGCTGTCACGTTTTAAAAAGTTTTCTCCAATCTAGAGGTCAAATAAACAGTGCTTTTTCTTCCTAATTTCATTTTTTACCATTCACTTAAAAAAAAAACCTGAAAATTAAAAAAAAAAATGTTATGATGGGACGTTCTGTGATCTCCATGTATCCCTGGAGTTAAGAATTATCTTATAATGAATTGTTTAATTTATCTAATGTCACTTATACAGCACTTGCTGTATTAGAGTCTATTCTAAGCACTTTACAAATTGTAACTGATAAACTTCTAAACAAGTCTGTGAAATAGGTACAATTGTTTTACTTGTTTTATACATCAGGACACTGAGTTGTCCAGGGTCACAGGGCAGCCTGGTATTCCATGTGGTGCAGGCTGTCCAGCTCTAGAGGATGTCTCTTTTGCACACTTTGCCATCCTGCATCCTTAAGATTGAATTAGTCCATTATTTTCTAGTGATTTAAAGTGTAATCTTTATTATATTTAAATGTGCACTACTTCCTGGGCATTTTGACCTGTTTCATGGACTTTTCTGTTTGACTATAATTGTTGTGCCTTTATAATATATTACATTAACTGATGGTTGAAGTTTCCCCTTGTCTTTTTAAAAAAATATTTTTAGTTATTATGGATACGTAATAGTTGTACGTATTTATGGGGTACATCAGGTATTTTAATATAAGCATGTAGTGTATAATGATCAAATCAGGGTAATTGGGATATCTGTCACCTCAAACATTTATCATTTTCTTGTGTTAGGAACATTGCAATTCTTTTAGTTATTTTGAAATATACAATACATTATGGTTAACTATATTGAAAAGTTCTTTTAATGAGTGAACATTTAATTTTCCCAAAGGGCTTTAGAATTAATTTGTTAAATTCTTCATACTCCATCAAAAAAGTAATCTCTTTGGATTTTGATGAAAATTGGTGTAAACATTTAAAGATAATTTGGGGATAATTGATTTTTTTATAATTTCCATGGGAGTTTTTTCCCCCCCTCTCCTGATAGCAGGCTTAAAATGCTTATAGGTTGGGCTAGGAAGGTACTTTAAGTGAAGGGTATATTTTCTACAGGTAATGGGATGAATTAACTACCTACAAAGGGGCTAGCCACACCCACTCTAGCTGTGTGCTGCCACTGGAACCAGAGTTGTCAGGATATCCCTCCAGTTCCTCAAGCTAGAATTCCAAAATATTATGTAGAGATTTTACATTGAAATGTTAGCTAATCAATTTAGATTAATATCCTGGGATATGCACACATGTGCATGCATAAAAACACACATGCACATACATACACACCACACAGACATGCACACATGTGCCTGTATAAACACACACACACGCACACAACACACACACACACACACACACACACACACACACACACACACACACACAGAGCCAAACAGATCACATCAGCATTTCTGAATCTGTAGTTTAGATACACTAGTTTGCAACCTTTCAGACATTAATAGCTGTTTCATAAAACCACATAAGCTTTGGTATTTGTTTTATAAAGGGAATTTTTAAATTAAGTTTTAAGATTAAAAAATTTTTTGCCAAGTACAGTGGCTAATGGCTATAATCTTAGTGACTTGGGAGACTGATAGGGGAGGATCACTTGAGCCGAAGAATTGGAGGCTACAGTGAGCTGGGATCATGTCCCTGCACTCATGTCAGGGTGACAGGGTGAGACCTCGACTCTAAAAAAAAAAATTTTAGGTCTTTAGGTCTTACTACTTGAATATGAATAATATTTCATATTTTCTAAGAAAATAATTTTGTAGGTGTTTTACTCAGATTGTTCGTGATTTTAAGAATTTATCCCATCTGTAGTTATTTTTGCTTTTTTGTTAATTCTTTTGGGAATCTGATTTTTTTCTTTATTTTGATTTACTTAATTTTGTTGGTTTTTGCCCACCTTACCCTCCTAGAATCTACATATATTTTACCAATTTATATGCTATTTTCTCATTATTGTATTTTCCCCCTAAATATTCAATAACTGTACAACTGTTTTCTTTTTGACTTGAGTATGTTAGAAAAATAATTTTCAATTCGCAAGTGCTACTTTTTCCCAGTTATATTAAATTAGCTTTAATGCCTTATGCCTTATAGCCATAGAGTGTGGACTGTATACTTTTTTTTTGAGACTGAGTCTTGCTCTATCACCCAGGCTGGAGTGCAATGGTGCATTCTCAGTTCCCTGCAACTTCCTCCTCTTGGGTTCAAGTGATTCTCCTGCTTCAGCCTCCCAAGTAACTGGGATTACAGGTGCCTGCCACCATGCCTGGCCTATGTTTGTATTTTTAGTAGAGATGGGGTTTCACTATGTTGGCCAGGATGGTCTTGAACTCCTGACCTCAAGTGATCCTCTCGCCTTGGCCTCCCAAAGTGCTGGGAATACAGGCATGAGCCACCATGCCTGGCCTATATACTTTTTATTCTTTAGAATTTTTTGAATTTTTCTTTGTGACTTAATGGGTTATCAATGTTCATGAAACTTCTACTGGTATTTGAAAAGGTGGTATTTGTAGAATATAGTATTTGGTATCTGCCAATTCAGTATTTTACAACTGCTATTTTTGTCTTCATACAGTCAGTTCTGTTGTCATATTGTATACACATTCCTAAAAATCATGTTATGCAAAATTGTGCAATATTAAACCACAGGGCTCATGAAAAAATATGGTTAGGGCACAGCACTCAAAAACTTCATTAGTGACGTAGACACACACAAAAGATGGAAACCTAGTAAAGATGCTAATCCAGTTTTACCTGTGTTAAATTGGTTAAAAAATGCTTAAATAAATATGCGAGTTTACCTTGAAAAAGACCTAAAGTTTGCTTGTGGAAGTAGGTATCGGAAGGAATATAGATTCAAGTTATTACTGAGAAGTGGTGGCAAGTAGGTTATCTGAAATCTGTTGGAAAGTTGAATA
Source organism: Plecturocebus donacophilus (assembly GCA_004027715.1). Taxonomy (NCBI): domain Eukaryota; kingdom Metazoa; phylum Chordata; class Mammalia; order Primates; family Pitheciidae; genus Plecturocebus; species Plecturocebus donacophilus. The sequence goes on along the minus strand of PVKP010008948.1, from coordinate 19,344 downwards.
GCAGATGTGGAGGACTGACTCATAACCCTTGGTGAACCGAGAGAGCTGGTAGATGTTTATGGTATGTGTGTGTGCCTTGTGTATTCCCTACGCAGCTTTGTTTAGCTGAATGCAGTTTTGTACCTTCATCTCCTGTTTCTTGGAGACTAAATTGTGCATGAACAAGGCAAAATTTATTTCTTCATACAATCCGTCACTTTGGAACTAATTCCCATTTTTAAAACAAGTGTTTATAGCAGAACTGACCGTACTTATTTTTTTGCTACTGTTCCCCTGTCAGCTTTTATTTTTTGGTTATTTTATGTTTTTTTTTTTCTTTTTTTCCCCTTCTTGCCTGATCTTTGTTAGCTTCTATATTAGCTCATTCATTTATCCCACAGACACTTCCTGAACATCTACTGTGGGGCAGGGACTGTAAGGTTCTGGGTACTCCTAGACTAGTATTTTTCTTCATTGTAAACTGTATGTATCGTCATTGACACCATCTTTTCTCCTTTTTATAATTAATACTGTTATACTACCACTCTTCTGTTGTCCATTTGCTTGAATTTGCTGTCCTTCTTACGACACTCAGCTTGGTGGCTCTAAAGGCTGGGAACTGGGACCAGGCTGTGTAGGTTCAAATTCTGCCAAGTCCCATCTGCTGAGTGGCTTTAGGGAAGTTATTTAACTTCTCTGTACTTTAGTTTCTTCATTTGTCGAATGAGGATAATAATGGAACCGATTTTATTTGTTTTTTTGTGAGGATTGAATTAATTCAAACACCATGCTTAGCACAATGCCCAGCACATTTTAAAATCCCAATAAACATTAGCATTTTTTAACTTTTATTTGAGGCTTTGAGTGTTTCTCTTGGATATCATATGTAATTTTTATTTCTGAAGCCTTCTATAATGGGAGATTTTTCTTTTAATTTTTAATGTTTTTTTGAAACAGGGTCCCACTATGTTCCCAGGCTGGAGTGCAGTGGTGTGATCGCAGCTCACTGCAGGCTCAACCTTCTGGGCTCAGGTGATTCTCCACTTCAGCCCTCCAGTAGCTGAGACTTGCTGGTTCATTTTTGTATTTTTTGTAGAGATGAGATTTCGCCATGTTGCCCAGGCTGTTCTCGAACCTTTGGGCCCAGGTGATCCACCTGTCTCAGCCTACCAAAGTGCTGGGATTACAGGCATGAGCCACTGTGCTCAGTCCCTATAATGGGAAATTTTAATTATAATTTTTTATTTCTCTTCTGTCTTAAAAAAAGCTGTCTTATATAATGCTTCATTGAAGATAACTTTTCCCCTGTGTTCACTTACGAAATATTAAATTTCATCAAGTTATATATCCAAGTGTATATAACTTATCATTAATATTTCCATCTATCAATTCAAATGTTTCTTTAGCTTATGTGTTCTGCACTTACTAATTCACTGCTGCTTTTGTTTCATTTGTTTTAGAATTCAGTTACCTTGTTATTGTGTCTCTAGTCTCTCTTTTTCATATGCATTTTTAATTGGTTATATTTACTGTGTTTTGGGAGATCTTTCCCAGGAGTCTTCCCTGCTAACCCCTTAGTTCAGTAGTCTCTGGTATTGAGTCTTTTCTGGCTTTGAGTGTTTGGTTTTAACCTTACTTCTGTGTTTTTTATATTGTTGTTCGTAAGTCCAGGTATTTTCCTCCTTTTAATTTGTGAGCAAGAATAGCTATATCCACACCTGGAATTTGTCCCAAAACATGATGTAACTTGCATTGAATCCCTTTCTTTTCTAACCAGATACTTTCAGTTTCCTTGCTGTGGGTATTAGTTATTAGTGGCTGACCAGCATCCACTTCACCTGATTTCTTTTTGGGAAGTTGTCTCTCACCCAGAGAAGTCAGATCCTCCTCCTTGTTGCCCTAGCCCAGACAGGTCAGCTATGAACTCAGTTAATTAGCATATTATTTCCCAGGGTTTTGAATCTTTAGAGAGTAAAGTAAGGGCTGACAGATGGAGGGAGGGAAGCAGACACAGAGAATGATTACTGGTCATTCCTGACAGCACTTTGCATTTGCAAGACTCTTCCTGTGGTAAGATCCCTGTGTACCCTGCAGCATGACCTCTCATTTTCCTCCAGTCCTTTGTTAAGCCTGGACTTTTAACCGGTCTTCAGTTCTGTGTATTCAAGACAGTCTCTAGAGTCAGTTTGTATTGCTTGCAAACCAGAAAGCTAGCTGATAGAAACTTAGGATCTCCTTAGTCCTCTGTTGGAGAATTACATCCTGGAAGATTATATGAGAATCAGGGATCAGCAGTTGGAGAAGGTGCCCTGGTTATAAGAGGAGCTGGGGCTATGAGAAGATCTGGAAAATGAGTGCCCCGTCTATGAAAGATCTTCTGTTTCTTTGATGAAGCTGCCAAGCCTGGGGCTGGCTTTCTGTATCTAGCTTTGTTTTTTGTGGCCTGTAAGCTAGGTAGGAGATGTGGCCTGTCCAGCCACCTCAGAAGGAAACTGGGTCTGCTGCCTGCTGCTTGTGTGGTCCAGTGAGGCCAGCCATACTTGGCTCCCTCCCAGCATGGCTTCATTAGGGAGAGTGCCTCTGCAGCAGTCACATTGCATGGGCAGAGAGGCTTCTGCGGAGGGGGCTCACACAGAGCCATGAGGATGAAGCCTGTGATTAGTATCTATCCCAAGACTCAGCTTTGCTTCAGCCCTTGGCTCTCCAGATTAGGAGCTGTTGACAGAATCTCTCAGAATCTTATTTATGCTGGGATCCCATGCTGATTTTTCATGCAGGGCAGTTGCAGGTCAATACTTGAAATATTTCGGTTTTACCTGTGCCATTATCTGTCAGAAATGCTGCCAATTTTATAGCCTGTAGATGGCCTCTTTCTCCTGACTCTACCTGGATGCAAATTTTCTCCCTCCCTCTCTTTTTACTTATTCTATTGGTTATTTTTCTTAGGTTGAACCATATAAAATTGCCAATATTAGACTGCTTTTGATATACAAAAATGGCAATTTTATGAATCAATCCAATATTAAGGATATAAGATGGTAAGATATTGGAGGGGACTACAGGTTAGAATCTAGTCCTCAATCCTTGTCTCACTCAGACTCCTTCTGAGAACAGCTTTTTTTTTTTTGGCATTAGAAAATATTCTGGAATATAGGCATGATCCTAAATGGTATCATTTTGCTTGAAGAAAAAATGGTTTTGTAGCTAGATTAGTTCTGTTTCTGGTAAGGATTTGCTAAAGTTCTCTCCCTTCTGGCCATAATAATTCACTTGTATTCACTTATTACATTTATTTGTAGAACTAGGGTAATAGCATTTCCCCCACCCTTCACTTACTTTAACAAAACATTCTTAGTGTTAGTTGCTTAAATGTATGTTTTCGGAGGAAAACTTAATAGATGTTTAGGTTTGCTCTTGTTATTTAAAATTCTGAGCTTGTACTAAGTGGCATTACTAATAGATTTTTCTGTATGGCTTGTTTTTCTTTTTGAAGATGAGCTATGGATTAAATATCTGTAGCTAAATTTGCAAGCTAGCTGTTGCAGAGCAGAACCTGTTAATTCCAGCAGAGTTCCACATAAGCTTTCATTGTCCCTGAAGAATACCAATTGATTGTGGGAACTTAACAGAAACATAACTCAAATGATCCTCATAATCTCTTCTAGAAGTGACGTGTTTGATTCTTTTCCCATCCCCCAATAGCATTATTCAATTCTATAAGCTTTTAAAGGTGAAAATCTAGTTATCTAAAGAGAGATCTATGCAAACAACATCTAGATTTTTTGTTTTTGTGTGATCTGAAATAATTTAATCAATTATAATCATGGTACCTACTTGTAATACATATCCAGTGGATTTAAAGAAGCTGCTTTCCATTAAATAATCAAAGTATTATCTTCTACACTTGTTTTATTTTGAAAATGACTGGTGTAGTAATTTTTTTTCAACTTTATAGGCTTCACATTGGAATATTTTTGGCTAAATGCCGTTAAATACTGCATGATATTTATAATACATCAAAATGTGAACCCTTATTGAGAGTCAAGCAGCTGAAACATTAGCCTTAGCATTTCCTGTGACTAGCACCCAGCATGTTACATATTCATTGTTCCTCTCTGGGATTTGAGATATTGGAACAGCCTTTATATTGCATCTGCTTTTGCTATTGAGACTAGTGTTGAGTGGAGAAACCCACTGAATTGTTAGAACCTAAGAACAGTTTGTGTATTCACCAAAGTCTTGACCAGTTTCTCTTTCCAGATCTTTTAGTGTGAAAAAGGGGTCCAAATGTGTGCTGGGAGTATGGTGCCATCAGTTAGTATAGATTTTTTAATCTTCACTGAATTGCTGGGTTTCATTGCTTTGGCAAAAATGCAAGCTCTTTGTTTATGTAGTCCTTGTACTATCTTCTTACATTTTTTTCCCCTAGGTTCATATTTAAGTGGAGCTTTTACCTTCTTCTCAACTATCTCTGCTTGCTTCTTGAAATCAGAGAAATATTTGATGTTACATTCTTAAATAAGAATCCAAACTTAACTAATGTGCATCTTGGGTTTTTCTAAGAAACTGGATTATTAATGTTCATATACAAACTAATTTATTATACATTTAATACAGGTTGGATTTTATGGTATTTAACTGAAGGTTGCTGTAAAATTTATAGAGCAATGGGAAATTACAGTGTGTCTTGTCATATTCAGAGTCATTTGCAGATTTGGATTGAGTTTAGAATCTAAAGATATTTAGTATTTCATCAAAGCATTGAAAGCAATGCACCAGGGTCTAAAATAACTTGAGTTCTAATAGTCGAAGCAGTGGTTTACGTTTATTTTAGAAAGTATGTGTTCTAGCCCTACCTCTCCAATCCCAGTTCATCTTGAGGGAGGCGACTGTCCTTCCACCTCTCACTCCTTTCAACCGCTGACATCTGTTTATGTCATGGATACCTGTAAAAGCCATGAAGGACTTCTCAGGTGCTCCATTCATCCCTTAAATACTTTCTCAGTCCTCAGAGAGAATTTGCAGCGTTGACATTGACCACTCCATTCTCTTTGAAATTCTCTCCTCTTTTGGCTTCAAAGTGACCTTGAGCTCTTTCACTTTCAGGTCTATTCCTGCACTGCCGAACATTCCTTTTTCATCACCTCTCTGATTTCCTCCTCTACTTACTTCCCAAATGATCCTGTTCTCTCGTGTTGGGGAACGCGACTTGGTTTTCTTCATTTTGCATGCTTGTCCACACTGTTGTTTTAATTACTAGGCATTTGGACTAGTTATAGATCTAAAGATCAAACCTGGACTTATTTCTTGTTCTCTGGTTAGTGGCAGTAGTGAGAGATAATATTTACTAAGTGCTTACTGTGTGGCAGGCACATTTTAAGCACTTGTGTATTTATTTAGCCAATCCTCTAGCATTCTCTTGAGTTAAGGCACTTTATCATCTTCATTCTCCTGTTGAGAAATCTGAGGCAGAGGTGTTAAGGAAAGTGCCTAAGGTCAACCAGCTAGTAAGTGTGAAATTAGGACCCAAGCCAGGTAGCCTTGCCCCAAAAATAGTGGGCAAATAGTCTCAACCTTCATGGTGCTCTGCTTTTCTACTTCCCCTTCCTGTGACATCCAGTCAGTCCCTAAGCTCTGTGACTTCTGCCTCTTCAGTGTCTCCAGACTCTGACCTCTGCTTTTCATCTCCATTGCTCTTGTCTCATACTATGTGAAAACCTCCAAATGGTCTTTCCATTTCCAACTGTGCCACTTTTAAGTGTTAGCCATTTCATCAAGAGTTAGTTTTCTAATATGTGAGTCCCACCATGTTTGCTTTGAAATGCTTTATGATGCTTCAGTCTCAAAAGGTACAGGCCAGTCTCCTTTGCCTGACACATACTGACTTTTTCTGATTCCTCCCAACTTGCTCATCTTTATCTCCAATCACTTCCTGCCTCACACTCTACTCAGGCATTCTGAGCCACGGGTGTCCTCAGACACATGGTGTTTTGTGCTTCTTAGGAATTTGCCTGTGTTCAGTTTGGATTTTTATTTTTTTTCCTTTTGCAGACTAGATAATTTCAGTCTGACTCATTTTTAACACTCAACTAAAATATTACCTCATCTATGAAGCTTTTCCTTATTTACTTCTGCCATTCGTTCAACAAATGTGTTTGTTGTGCTACGCTCTAGGAATGCAGGGGGTAAGCAAGACTGACCTGGTCCCAGACCTCAGAAAAGAGCAGAGGAGACATGTAATTAAACACAGTATTACAATAAAGGGTTTTCTTCTGTAGAGGCAAGAAGGGGGTCTTGGAAGGTTTCCTGAAGCAAATGATATTCAAGCTTAAACCTGAATGATGACTAGAACTAGCCAGTCAAGAAGTGGGTGTCAGAGGGTAGAAGGAATTCCAGGTTGTGAGAAGAGAATTGTGATTATGGGCCAGGGATTAACAAGGGCATGTTCCAACACCTGAAAGATGTTTATTAGCAGCAAATGGGGGAGGGCGGGTGGCGAGGCTGTGTGTGTAGAAACTGGGTAATACGTGGCCATCAGAGAGATACATATCAAAACTTCTACAAGATGTTGCCTCCAACCCTTTTAGAATGGCTAAAATAAAAAAGATGACAACATCAAAAGTTGGCAAGAATGTGTAGCAACAGGAACTCTTACATATTGCGGGTGGGAATGTAAAATGGGGGCGACTTTCTGAAAAGTCTCCAAAGAGTTTTCTAAACTTAAAATACATACCATGTGATCTTGGGGCTCTACTCCTAGGAATTTACCCAAGAGAAATGAAAACATGCTCACAAAAAGACTTGTACAGACATTTTCATAGCAGACTTTTTCCCAGTAACTTCAAACTGCAGTTTAAATGTCCTTCAGCAAGGTGATGGACTAAAAAAGAAATCATAAGTTACTGAAATACACAGTGATATGAATGAATCTCACAACTGTTAAGCAGAAGAAGCCAGAAAGAAGAGTAAATATTGTTTGATTTCCATTTTATGAAGTCTGAGAGGAGACTCAACTGATCTATTGTGATAGAATTCAGATTGTCAGAATGTTTTTTGGGGTCAGGGTGAGTGGGTGAGCATGGATTGGAAACTCTCTGAATTGTTGGAAGTAGTCTATATATTATTTTGGATAGTGATTACACAGTTGTCAAAATGTATGAGAATGAAAATATGTGTATTGTATATTGTTATATCAATGAAAAATATTTTTAAAAATGTAATACAACATAAACATACAATATAATAAATACGGTGCAATATAAATAATGATATGTCTCTCTTTATATGGAAAGATGTTCATGGTATAATGTTAAGTAAATTGAGTTGGTTAAAAACCCTGCCTACCATAACCCTTTGTGCATATATCAAAGTAGTAAGTGAGTTTTAAAATTTCATTTAAATTTTATTCTTTAACCTCTTTCACATTTTTCAACCTATTTTGAATGAGTATTTTATGAATGAAGTATTGTTTACTATACAGTGAAAGATTTAAAGTATATCCCCTGCTTATTAAAACTTGACAGAAATTATTAATTGAACCATGTGAGAAATTTATTTTTTTTTCTATTTTATTTAATTAATTTATTTTAGAGACAGGATCTTTATCACTCAGGCTGGAGTGCAGTGGTGCTGTCATAGGTCATGCAGCCTCAAACTCCTGGGCTCAAGTGATACTCCACCTCAGCCTCCTGAGTAGCTAGGACCACAGGTGCATGCCACTATGCCTGGCTCATTTTTTTATTTTTATTTTTTCGTAGAAATAGTATATTATCCAGGCTGGTCCTCAAACTCCTGGCCTGAGGTGATCTTCCTGCCTTGGTCTCCCAAAGCACGGGGATTATAGGTGTGAGCCACTGCACCTGTTCCCAAGAAATAGTTTTAAATAAAATTTCTTGACTATCTTTAAGATATTTTGAGACAGAGTTTAACTCTGTTGCCCAGGCTGGAGTGCAGTGTTGCAATCTTGGCTTACTGCCACTTCTTCCTCCCAGGTTCAGGCAATTGCCTCAGCCTCCTAAGTAGCTGGGATTACAGGCATGTGCCACCACACCCAGCTACTTTTTGTGTTTTCTGTGAAGACAGGGTTTTGCCATGTTGGCCATGCTAGTCTGGAACTCCTGACCTCAAGTCATCTGCCAGCCGCTGCTTCCCAAAGTGCTAGGATTACAGACGTGAGCCACCATGTCTGGCCTGTTTTCTTAGTTTTCAGTGCTTAGGAGACATAGGATATTGCATTTATAGTTGAAAAAAAATTTTGTTTAATTTACTTTTAATATATGCAAAGGTACACAATGAAAAGTAAGGTATTCAGCCTCTCCTGTCTCCTTGTTATTTTGCTCTTTTCACAGGCGGTAACTACTATGACCAGGCTCTTGTTTATTTTATAGATGTATGGGAAAACATATGCACATGTACATAAAAGCATAGGCATATATGTTATACAAATGATAGCATGCCATGCACATTGTGCTGGGTTTTTTTTTTTATTGAATGGGTCTATTTTTTAAATTGTGGTAATTAAGCATAACATGTAATTTACTATTTTAATGATTTTAAAGTGGACAATTCAGTAGCATTACAACATTTACATCATTGTGCAGCTGTTACCACCATCCATTTCTAGAACTTCAGCATCACCCCAGATGCACACTTTGTACCCATTGAACAGTATTTTCCATTCCTCTTTCTCTTAGGCTCCTGGCAACCACTGTTCTGTTTTCTGTTTCTACAAATTTGACTATTCTGTTAGGTGCATTATATATTTAGAATCATATATTATTTGTCCTTTTGTGTCTGCCTTACTTCATTTAGCATAGTATCTTGAAGGTTCATTCATGTTGTAGCATATATCAGAATTTCTTTCTTTTTTAAGGCTACATGATATTCCCCTGTATGTATTGAAAGTAGTGACAAAAACCGCAATTACTTTTGCAGCAACCTAATATATACCATAGCTTGTTTATCCAGTCATCCTTTGATGGACATTTTGGTGGTTTCTACCTTTTGGCTACTGTGAATAATGTTGCTATGAATATGGGTATGCAGATACCTGTCCAGGTCCTGTCTTTCCATCCCCAGAAATGGGACTGCTGAATCATATAGTAATTCTTTGTTTAATTTTTTTTTTTAGGAATCACCATGCTGTTTTCCATACTACTGTACCATTTTGCATCCTACCAGCAATGCACAGATTTCCAATTTCCTCACATCCTTATCAACACTTACTTGCTTTTTTATTATTTTAAATAATAGACACCCCTAATGGGTATCATACCAGTGCTGGTTTGTTTTTTTTTTTGTCTCCAAGACAGAGTCTTGCTCTGTTGCCTAGGGAATGCAGTGGCATGATCTCGGCTCATTGCAGCCTCCACCTTCTGGGTTTAAGCAGTTTTCCTGCCTCAGCCTCCCAAGTAGCTGGAATTACAGGCACGCACCACCACGCCCAGCTAATTTTTTGTATTTTCAGTAGAGACAGGTTTCACCGTGTCAGCCAGGATGGTCTCTGTCTCCTGACCTCGTGATTCGCCTGCCTCAGCCTCCCAAAGTGCTGGGATTACAGGGCGTGAGCCACCACGCCCGGCCATACCAGTGCTTTTTAACCATACGTCTTGAAGAATCTTTGAATAAATTCTGTCATATGAATGGACTTTTTAATTTAAGTACTCCCAATTTTATTTCTGCTCTTGCTAATGTATTTAGTGTGTCTTTTTGTCTTTGGTGTATATAATGCTTTTATTTTAAAATACTTTTAAATATTTTCTGACTTATTTGCTGTGAGCATGGATAAAAGTACATATGCATTTTACAGTTTGATAGTTATTGCCAGCAATATTGAGACTACCTATGTCTATGCCCTTGACATCACAGTATGCTATACAACTTCTTGATCTTTGTAATTTGATAGGTGAAAAGTGGCATCTTAGTGAAGTTTTAACTTGCATTTCCTTATGAGTGAGATTAAATTTCTCTTCATTTTATGAGCCAGTTATTTCTGAAATACCTGCATTGTATTCTTTGCCTATTTTTTTTTTGCATTATTGGTACCCATTTCTTACAATTTTATACTAATAGGAGCACTCAGTGTTAAATGATAAACAGAACAGATGTGATTCCTGACCTCAGGTTACTTACAGTCTGTTGGAATAGAAAGATAGTAAACATACAAATATGCAGTTAAATTTTGTTATAACTGTTATGGAAGAAAAGTTTTAGATTTTCTGAAAAATAACAGTTTAGGTGGGATATGGGTGGGATGTGGTGGCCAGTGACAGCCCTAATGAGCCAGTGAGAACCAGTGAGGCAAATATTTGAAGGGAAAACGTTCCAGGCAGATAGCATGGACAGCTAGCTGAAAGAAGGGGATGTGGCTGGATTGCAATGAGGAAGAAATGATGAGAGAGGACTAATTTACTGTCTGCTCCTCATATACAAAATTTGTATAGATACGTATCAACAATGGTCAAAACCATACAGTGAGATTCCCCAATCTTTATATGTGGGGCTTTAAAACAAATCTTTTTCTCTGAATACTAGGTATTTTCCATGAAAGGAATACGAATCAGAGAATCTGATTAGCAGAATATTTTTAGGGTATAAATTGATTCACTGAGAGCTTCTATCTTTTTGAATTTTCCATTTAAATTTTTAAAAATTTAAGAATGAAAAATAGTACGTCATCTTGTATTATTTCCTATTTCCCCAGATGTGTGATTAGAAATTCAACTGGTTTTCTCATGTGAAATTAATTTGTGATTCTTTAAAGCTTGCTAAATGATGCATTGTTTGCTACTAAGTTGTCTATAACAATTTCCCCATTAAGGAGAAAAGCTCTTTGAGTGTGTCCTTCTGTGTGTGACCAAATTCCAAATTCCGATGATTCTACATAGGAGAAAAAGTGACACTCAGAGAAAATGATTTACAGCTTGTGCTTTGCAGTAAATTTTGCATTTTGGGTAAAATGAGGAGTGACAGATATGCTCAGTTTAGTTTTGTTCAGTAATTTTCTTAAGCTTTCTATACCAAATTTCTCATTATTCAAATAGAAACATGGTGGTATTTTAATGTCTTTTACCATTAGTTACAAGTCAGCTCAGTGTAAAAAGTGAAATACAAGTATTGTTAATTTTGAAAATTAGTTCCTGGTTTCCTAGTTTCTAAATTTGTTAAATAAATATATTCCTTTGTTTCTCTTACTTACCCAATATCCATTCACATTGGTCTTTAGATTTCATGTTCATTAGGAAATATCATGAAATGTACATGTAAAAACGTTTGTCAGACATCAGAGAAAATGTCTTGGTAGAAACTAAGCAATATACCCTATGGTGTGGACACTTTTTTTTTTTTTTAATTTTTAAATTTTGTATTCCCCTGCCTGTCAGATAAATAGTTCAGTTGATACCTGTTGAACACTGTGAGTAGAAATACTTCGAAGTGCTTGTATTCATTCTAAGTAAATTTTTCTATAGATATAGGTATTTATCATTACTCTTTAAAAATTGTTAGTCTTGAATATACAGCTACAGTCTGTCTTCATTTTATCTTTATGATCACTAACAATAGTGGCACTTGTATGGTACTTTTTTGTAGGTTTGCATAACTTTTATGTTATTGCTTGTGAATATTTTTTTAAAGTAAGTATTTCCAGACATATTGTTTCTGTAAGACTTTTAGTCCTAGGTTTTATAGTTATCACTAAATGATGATGATTATTGCTATGCTTCTCAGTAGTTAGGTTGACAATTTTCTGTTTTTTTGTGGACTACTTCTTTTTTCTCTTTCACTCATCTTATGCTTCCTTAAGTGCTTATCATATATGCTCTAGAATTCAGGGCAAATTTGCGTCCTTCTGACGTTTTTGGGTTTTGTTGTTGTTAATGGCAAGTGTTTTTGCTTAACACCACAAATATTTTATATCAAACCAAACCTTCCTGCCTTTAAGAATCTTCTGGTTTATTATATTTTTCCATTCTTGTGGATGGGTTAGAGGGTAATACCCTAGGAAAAACAGGCAGTTCAATGAAATAGAAGTTCTCATTAACCTGATTGTTCTATCAGGTATCATACTATTATAATATGCTTCATATTAAAAATAATGTTGTCTCTTCCATAGGATGTTTTGTTTTATCTGATAAGAGAAACTATGCTAAGAAAAACTGAAATCTATGTACTTTCTGGTCTACTATTATGACATCATTTGTATATGATATGATATATATGCCTATTTTTGACCTAGTCATGTAATTTTTCAGAAAAACCTGTATGAGCATACTATTTTAAAATATGAATCCCTTGGCTTCCATGGCATAATATCTTGGCTTTTTCTTATGAGCTGGTTTTAAGTCACTCTGATTGAGTCTTAAAAAGAAAAACCATAACACATTCTTCCCCAACTAACTCGATGACTGTTTTATTTTATTTATATATTTTTAATTAATACAAATATTTGTTCATGTTTATGGAGCATATGCGATATTTTGTTACATGCATGGAATGTACAATGATCAAGTCAGGGTTGGAGTATCCATCACCTTAAGTATTGATCATTTCTAAGTGTTGGGAACATTTCTAGTCCTCTCTTTCAGCTGTTTTGTAATGCATAATACACTGTTGTGAACTGTAGTCACCCTCCTCTGCTGTTAAACATTAGAACTTGTTCCTTTTATCTAACTTATGTTTGTACCCATTAACCAACCTCTCTTAACCCTTCTCCCCCATCCCTACCGTAAGCCACATACTTTTCCTAGCCTCTGGGACCTATCATTCTACTCTCCACTTCTGTGAGATCAATGTTTTTTAACTCCCATATATGAGTAAGAACATAGGATATTTGTTTTTCTGTGCCTGGCTTATTTCACTTAATAGAATGAGCTCTAATTTCATTCATGTTGCTACAAATGACATGATTTCATATGTTTTTATAACCAAATAGTGTTCCATTATATATATTACCACAATTTCTTTTTCCATTCATCTCAATCAACAGTTAGGTTGATTCCATGTCTTTGCTGTTGTGAATAGTGCCGCAATAGACATGGGAGTGCAGGTTTCCCTTTGATACACTGGTTTTTTCCTTGGGATAAACTCCCAGTAGTGGGATGGCTGGATCATGTGGTAGTCCTGTTTTTAGTTTTTTTGTTTTTTTTTTTAAATAAATCTTCAATGGCTATTTCAATAATGTAAATATTTTTTAAAAATCAATTTCTCAGCCGGGCACAGTGGCTCACGCCTGTAATCCCAGCACTTTGGGAGGACAAGGCAGGCGGACCACGAGGTCAAGAGATCAAGACCATTTTGGCCAACATAGTGAAACCCTGTCTCTACTAAAAATACAAAAATTATCTGGGTGTGGTGGCGTGTGCCTGTAGTCCCAGCTACTTGGGAGGCTAAGGCAGGAGAATCGCTTGAACCCAGGAGGCAGAGGTTGCAGTGAGCTGAGATCACGCCACTGCACTCCAGCCTGGTGACAGTGAGACTCTGTCTCAAAAAAAAAAAAAAAAATCGATTTCTCAGCTTACTATTCTGAATCACTCAGAATTGTTTATTTCTAAGTCATAGTTATGGTAGCTTTTTAATGGCTTTTACCAACTGAAAGGACAGACTGCTCTTTATTACTCTTTTATAGAATGTTTCAGGCTAAATTCAGATTTATTCTTTTTGTTCTTTAACATTTCTTTTCTTTTTTTTTTTATCATGCAGAAATATAATGATAATGAGCTTAAAACCCACTATCAGCAATGAGGATTATTATATATATATTTTTTATTGCGTTTTAGGTTTTGGGGTACATGTGAAGAACATGCAAGATTGTTGCATAGGTACATACATGGCAATGTGGTTTGCTGCCTTCCTCCCCATCACCTCTATCTGGCATTTCTCCCCATGTTATCCCTCCCCAACTCCCTACCCCCTGCTGTCCCTCCCCTAGTCCCCCCCCACCACAGACCCCAGTGTGTGATGCTCCCCTCCCTGTGTCCTTGTGTTCTCATTGTTCAACACCCGCCTATGAGTGAACACATGCGGTGTTTGATTTTCTGTTCTTGTGTCAGTTTGCTAAGAATGATGGTTTTCAGGTTCATCCATGTCCCTACATAGGACACGAACTCATCGTTTTTTATGGCTGCAATAATATTCCATGGTGTATATGTGCCACATTTTCCCTGTCCAGTCTATCATCTATGGGCATTTGGGTTGGTTCCAAGTCTTTGCTTATCTCCATTTCTCTTATATTTTTCATCAGCTTGATCTTTGACTCTCTGTCTGCTTGTTTCCTGTTAACTTCCCATCATTCTCTGTTTTCTCTTTTATTAATAATTCTTTGAAACTTTTTAATTGGCCTTTTTCTTAAACTTAGTCTTCCTTTTCAATTAACTCCTTTTGGATGTCACACTGTCATCAAAAAGCCCTGTCTAAATTTATATGCGTTACTCCAAACTGACATCCTTTCTCCATTCAATTCCACTGTCTGTGTATTAATACTACCACTCTACATTAGACACCTGGAATTAAAACTGTAAGTCATATTTGCTTTAATTCTTTCTTCTATCTTCAGTCATTTTCTAATTACAATTGATGCTTTTTCATGTAATGTCTCCCATGTCTCCCTCCTCCTCCATATATCATAATTACTAATATCATATTTTAGATCATATCATCTTGCACCCGGATAATGGAAACTTCATTTTAACTGAACTTTCTCTATTTTATTTTGCAAATGTCTGAGAGCTTCTTCTAACATAAAAACTGTAGGTAAATACTAACATTAAACTGATGGTCTTACTCATTAATTCCTCGTTCATCTAGCAAATATTTGAATGAATGTTATCTGTCAAGTAAGCTTCTGAGTGCCAGATGTGCAACCGTGAACAAAACACATTCTAGTCCCTGCTCTCTTGGAGCTTACAATCTAATGGTGGGTAGAGGTGGGGAGGGAAAGAGTGGAGATTTGTTAAGGAACAAGATAATTTTGGTTTCTGTTAAAGACTGTGATGGATAGAGTGGTGGGGCAGGGAAGACAGTGGAAGTGTTAGTTTAGCTTGGGTGCACATGAAGACGTCTCTGAACTAAGATATGAGGGCAGTTGAGACCAGCCAGACTGGGAAAGTTAGGGGAGAAGAAAATAGATAAATGCTGGAAAACATTTTAATAAGTTTAATTACAACTAATTAAAGGACATCAGTGGCTGGAAAATAATATAGGTGTGTGTTGATAGATTTCGTCTTTATTTGGGCTATTTTGGACAGTTAATTTTGGGAAATCTGAAGTGAGGCTCTGTTTTTCTTCGAATAACTATTTTCCCCATTACTCATTATTGTTGAGTAATTTATCCTTCGTTAATTTATGATATTTCTTAGCTTATAAAGTGGGAAGTTTTTCATGTCTCCTCAAAATTAATAGACAGAATAATCTTTAATGTAACCTCTATTTATGGGTAAGAATTCAGTTTTTGATGAAAGTAGCATCTCAGGCATCATAGGGAAGAAATGGATTATTAACAAATGGAGCTGGGAAAATTAGTTGCTATATATAATGTAATTCTTGACTGGTTGACGTTCTTGAAGACCATTGATGCCTGTGGGACAGGAATTATGTTGTAAATTAAAACTGATATAGATGAATAAAGAAAAGCTCTATCATTGGAGTAATATTTTTCCTCTTAACTTTTTTAGTTTTTTAAATCTGTAGTTTATTTTCTATATTCAAGATCAGCAACGAGTTTGTTTTTGATTTATATCTGAATTTATATCTGATATTTTCCAAAAGATCTGTTTATTAGATATTGAAATAATGAGGTCAAATTTCCATATTTGATAATTAGATATTAAATCTCATACTGTGCTGACATCTCAGGCTGCCAAGCATAAGGCATATGCTTGGCATATGCATATAAGGCAGGTCTGGTCCATAGCTTTTAGACTGTGGCTAAATCAGGCAATCACCAGAAAGATAAGAAAAAGAACTAATTGTATGCATAGGTTTATTGACAATAAAGGGGGGACCAGTAGCGTTGAATTTAATTGTGTTCTTAAAGAAGTGCAGTTTTTAGAAATTTCCAGCTTCTTCATTGTAGGTTCCTGATTTGGGCCTTTGAGAATCTGAAGTTTGGTTGGATAATGGGTTTCTGCAGATATTCTAATGAGTCATTGTATTCTCCATGTGAAATTATATTAGTTAGTGATCCCCATGGCAACATAAATTTATTTCTTTAATTTTTGCAAGGAATTTATTATTTGATTTTTTAAGAAATTATATCTATTATTCACTGTTATTGGTTATATGATTATACATATGTTTGAATAAATTACATGCTGTATTAATGTTGTGGCTTCTATCATATGCTTTGTAGGAAGAATAGTTATTCATCCTCTGTGCCCCTGGTCTGCTTCAACTAAATTTGGCTTGAGAGTTGGCTGTTAGCTGTAGGCATCCAGTGATATATGTCCTTTTTAAAACTGCTTTGCTTCTGTCTGAAATGTTACCCCATTGTCCAAACCATCTTGTTGCAAGCTGGCAAATCTGTGGCACTTAAGATAGATACTTGCTCAAATTCTTTTTTTTTCTTTTATTTTCTTTACTTTTCTTTTTCTTTTTTCTTTTCTTTTCTTTTTTTTTTTTTTTTTTTTTTTTTTTTTTTTTTTTTTGGCACAGTGTCTTACTCTGTCTCCCAGGCTGGAGTGCAGTGGCCTAATCTTAGCTCACTGCAGCCTCAAACTCCCAAGCTCAAGCAATCCTCCCACCTCAGCCTACCAAGTAGCTGGGACTGCAGGCATGCACCACCACACCTGGCTAACTTTTTAATTTTATTTTGTAAGTAAGAAATCTTCCTATGTTGCCCAGGCTAGTCTAGAACTCCTGACCTCAAGCAATCCTCCTGCCTTGACTTCCCAGAGTGCTTGAATAAAGGGCTGAGCTGGTACTCTAGAACTTGCTTAAATTCTTGAGTTTTACGCCTGCTTGGGCACTATTTCAAATTTTTAATTGTTTATGATTTTTTTTTCTCTTCTCAGGGGAAAATATCTTCTCAAAACAATTTTATTAGGGCTGGGGATCTTGTCACCTGGTATGGTATTATGGGAAAGGAATACCCAATAAACAACTAATGATGCTGTTATAGCCTTTCACTCAATAATGAAAAATAAACTGTATAGCCTGTATTTCAACTGAATCTAGAGCAAAATACTTTATGATGTTATTTGTATTCCCAGAGTCATGTGGTATTGACTAGCTTTACCCTTTTTAATTTTTTAGGACAGTTTACATGATTAACTTATAGGTATCAGAAGGACTAAAGTAAATACTGCTTTTTGATAAAGGTATATTGAAATAAATATTTTGCTTAAAATGACAGCCCTCCAATAAACACTCATCAAGCATATACTGTGTATAAAACAATTTGCTAGGTGCTCTGCAAGATTCAGAAATAAACCAGATGTGGCTTTTGACATTAAGAATCTTTGAGGCTGTGTGGGAATTTATACCCTTGTGGAAGGAACCTCCAAAATGACCTGCATGGCTTTTCCTACAGAAGGACAGAGGTCACCTGAGACACTGGGTGCTATCATGGGGTCTTGAGGTTGAAATCACTCACTGGTTTAAAAAAAAATTAACAACAAGTATATATACTGGTTATATTTAAAGGCTGTTCTTAAGGTTTATGCTTGTTTAGTTTTTTATTTGAACTTTTCTTATATTTATTAACGTAGACTCTTGTTATTTTCTCTCTAGTTTAATAGAAAATGGTCAGTTTGAAATTGTGACAGGTGGCTGGGTTATGCCTGATGAAGCTACTACACATTATTTTGCCTTAATTGATCAACTAATTGAAGGACATCAGTGGCTGGAAAATAATGTAGGTATGTATTGGTATATTTCTTCCTTATTTGGACTGTTTTAGACAGTTAATTTTGGGGAATGTGAAGTGAGGCTTTGTATTTTCCCAATAACTATTTTCCCCATTACTTATTATCATTGATAATTTATCCTTCATAAATTTATGATATTTCTTAGATCATAAACTGAGTTTACAAAGATTTACTGTAGTCACTTTTAGGATCATCTACCATGTTTAATGTATTTATTTTATCTATATTTATATTAGTTTTGGGATTTTAATTACATCTTAATACTTGATCACAAGAGGCAAAAACCTAATATGGTAGCTTAAGGTTTTTTTCAACCAAAAAAGGAAAGAAAGTCATGTCACTGGGTGTTCCAGAGATATGGTAGCTTCAGGTATGGCTGCATCCAGGGATCCAGGGGACTCAAATTATGTTGTCTGGGCACTGTATCTTTGGGCTCTGCCTGTTTTGCTGGCTTTCTCTACATGGTGAGTAAGATGGCTCTAGGCAGCTGAGACTCATTTTCCCAACCTAGCAACCAGAAGGCGTTTTCCTTAATTCTTATCTGGTCGGCCCAGCTTGAGTCAGTTACTTATGTTTGAGCCAGTTACTGTGAGGTGTAAGAGTTCAAATCACTGAGATCTAGTCATTTTGGTGGAAATGGTTTTGGGGTAAAGGTAATTGTGGAGGGCAGGGTCAGCTGCACCTAAAAAGCCTGAGACTGGGTCCTTGATATGAATGGCCCCATGGAGTGGGTCCAGTTCAACAGAAGAATTCTGTTGCTATAAGAAATGGGGAAAAAGATGCTAGACTGATAGAATCAGCAGTCCTCTGTAAAAACTTGGGACTAGTAGAAAACTATGTGATATTTAATTTTGTAACCTGGTATGTAAATCTTTTCAAATATTTTATATCTCAGTATAATAATGTAGTTTTTAATGTAAGTTTATGCATTTTTATTGAAGTTATTTTTAGATATTTCATTATTATAAAAAATTGTCTCTTAGGGATAAAATTCTTCCCATCCCTCTTAATTTTTTCTTTACTTTTTGAGATAATTTCGAATTTAAAGAAATGTGTAAGAATACTGCTAAATACTCTCGTAAATCCTTCACCCACATTTACCAGTTGTTAACATTTTGACACATTTTCTTAATTTTTTCTCTTTCCATGTTGTTGTAGTCATGCTCATATTTATCATTATCAGAACCATTTGGAAGTATGTTCTTCCATGATGTCTATTCTTGCAGATACCATGCTTGTGTAGAAAAGAGCTAGCATAGCAGGTCTGAAACTGCTATCCTTAGAAAGGCCTTGCTTGCAAGATTGGCCCTTGGCTAGTGTCTGGGAACATGGATTTCCTAACCGATAAGAGTGGCTGACTAAATCTGTTTGTACAAACAATATAGTTTGTGCTGAATAATTGCTTTCCTTCTGGGAGTCTGAAATCTTAGTATGTGCTGAACAGAGGGTGCCTACATGACCAGCCCCCAACATTGGACACTGAGTCTGTAATGAGTTTCCTTGG